>JAHPZR010029870.1:10000-12500 GCA_019787425.1 Platygyra sinensis | reverse complement strand
TGACATGCTGGTATACAAGAATGTTCACCAAATGGCCAACTTGTGTCTACATGATTAAAACTATAACACAAACAGTGGTGATGTATTTTTAATCAAGATACGATGGACGAAAACCGAAGAGTTGATATGATGTTGGGTCTACATTCTATTTTTTCCCGGGACACATGCACAAGGATCTGGGAGCTGTCTGGCTAGATTACTCCCAGGACTCACTACAGCCGTTTTCTACATGGATCACTGTTCTACGTGCCTTGAGGCCTAGTGTGAAAAGTAAAAGGTCAAGTTTTCTTAGAGTTTACAGTCATGACTTAAAGTTGCAAGGGTAATGAAAAACAATATAATTTTTGCATAATTTGTTAGGAAATAAATCTAAAACGCGAAGAACATTACAATTTCATCCACAAAATGTGTTTTTTTTTCGGATTACGCAGCCAAATATGTCATGTCTTATTGGGGGGGAGAGGGGGGGGGGTGGGTCATGTGATTTTCAGCCTCTATTTAGGGGTGGGTCACTCAGTTTTGTGCCAAATGGAAGGGGTGGGTCATCTGTTTTCTAACCACCACATTTCGAAATGCTCCGGCCCACCCCCCCCCCCCCCCTGTACTTTTTGACCAGTCCCTTAGCGGAAGTTCCACAGTATTTTAGGACTCACCTCACTCCTCCGCTCCACCTTTTGGAACTCTGTAAACACCTGCCCTTCACTGAAGATTTTCTCTAGTTCTTCGAGCTAAAAGGGAAATTCGAAACACGCAACTTTCGGGTTATTCATTTTAATGGTCAGATTATATCCTCGCCCTTGAAGCAAGACGCATTAAGCGACCACTGTCTACAGACAGTTACGGTGATACATCCGACCTGAAGATCAGTTCTCGAGAACCACCTTACTTGTAAAAGCTTGTAAACATTCAGAAATTATTACCTCACAAACTAATTGTCCATTTATAACATAAGTTGGTAACGTCACAATTCGCCCAAAGCAAATCTCAATTCATTTACCTTGGAAACGTAATACTTAAGACCGATCCAGTAGCCGCTCTCCCCCCCAGCGTCATTTAACTCATCCTGCAGTTAATTTTACTCACAGCCAATCACTTCTTCTCTTCCTTCTACTAATTCATGCAAAGCCTCTAAGGTTCCAACATGCGTACCTGTGTTTCCCGAGAGAGTGGCATCTCGTCTTCAGTATCAAAATCCAACTCCCTGGATTCCTCCAAGTCTGAATCATTTGATGTGCTATAACCGCTGGTCCGACCTGTAACCTCGCTTGAATTATCTGCCGCTATGTGCTCCAAGTTAAGTGACACTGGACGAGCGGGTCTGCCATAGGACAAATGCATATTGTCGTTGTTTTGCTTCAAAATCAAAACTGAAAATCCAGGTTTATCATAACCTATTATATTCCGAAAGATTTTGTGTTCGTTCCTCTCCGAGCCATTATGCAAATGCAATAACTGACCCGCTTAAGAAAATTATGGCCTCTCTAAGGCTTACTAAATATCGGGAAAAACATTTTCAGGTCCAGAGATAAATCAAATATCTACAAGAAATGCCCTAATTCGTACAGTTAGTAATCACATGATTTCGAGTGCAATATGAGATAAATAGGGACAAAAAATGTTCAAAGGTTAACAAAATTGCAATAGGTCGTGGGGCGAACACAATTTGCTGTATTTAAAAAATTTACCAATCTTTGTTTTTTCCAAGTTGCACGAGAAAAATTATGTGATCACTTAAAATGCGAGCGGCATTTTCTCACGCTTTAGTAAAGTCAGGTGTCAAGCTTACAGTCAACTTTATTGGCTAAAAACTATGAATACGCAATTGCATGGGGAAGAAAGACTACATGTTTTAGGAAGTTTTCGGAAGCAAAAACTGCCAGTGATGAAGGTAATTCAGTTGTAAAACAATAGCGAAGCAATTTTCATAATCGTTGCAGCCGGTCTTCTTCAAGTAACTTTGCCCTCGACGAAGGGGCAATTCTTCCCTCTAGTTTGTAAAGCCATGTTTATTCAAGCCTATATTCATTCTCTCTCTGTACGACCTCCATGAAAAGCAAGCTTTCGTCAAAGTTGATTTGAGGATAAAGCGAAGACGGAAAATCCCTAAGGGTGTGATATGGTTCTCTAGGCTTATCTGTTTTTCATGGGAAACTGTGCCAGTGTTTATCAATGCTGAAAACCCTTCAACGTTCAATTTTCTACACAGGACACAAATACTTTTTTGCCCGTACTTAATTAGTCCGAGATCGATTTTGCACTGAATTTCACTCTTGAAATAAAGTGCTAAATTGGCGTGCTCTTGGCCGATAAGAGTACAGAAATAAGTTAAGTGTGCAGAGATGTGCTGAAATAATGCCTAAAAAGTTGGTGTTACAAATGGGAGTGACAGACAAAACAGAAAGACAATAGTTCAAGATGAAGACCATCCGGTAAATTCTTCATTTCCTGTGATCATAGTTATTGTAATACTTATACAACATCCCTCCCTCCAGTTTACACA
>JAHPZR010029870.1:0-5000 GCA_019787425.1 Platygyra sinensis | reverse complement strand
GGCACTGTCACGATAATTTTGCTGTTTTAGGTCAATTCTGTGCTAAAATCACTGTTTTAAGGCTTTAATCATAAACAAAAAGCTTTTGTAAAGCTACAGCGAAGATATCACATGAATTTTATCAGAGAGGGCTTACCATAACAAATTTCTTGAGGATTTTTGGAACACGTGACATCAAAACTTGAAAAAATTGGCCAATTTTTTCAAATTTCAATCCATTTCCATCCGTGCCATCCGTAGCGACACGCGACAGGAAACAGTTTTAGTACCTTCAAATAGTCTTAAAAACCAAAACCAGATCATTAGTTTTGGAATTCAAATGATGTGAAGGCACCTTCTAGCTTTTTATAAAGTTGCCAAATAGCGTGACAATGCCCCTTTAAGAAATAATACACATGTACCGTGCTTCTATCGAGTTTTAGAATAAATCTACTAGCATTCTATCACGAATGACGTCCTCTGATTGGCTACGCTACTCACGTTCTATTCTGTGATAGATAGTGAGTAGCGTAGCAGTGTGCCCTTGTTAACAAAATAACGGCACTTCGTGGCGTTCTCGAGGTGTCTCTAAAGAGGATTTAGATAAAATTTTGAACGACTAGTAGATTTATACTAAAACAATTAGATTATTCGCTCTCAATTTCTATGCGTGATAGTTGACTCGGGCTGCGCCCTCTTCAACTATCACGCGATAGAAATCTCGAGCTCATAATATAATTGTTTAATAGAAACACGAGGGGAAGTTTGGGAGAACGAGAAATGCCGTGTCGATCTGTTAAAAAGTGATAACTTACTTGAGGAAGACTGCGATGAATTCCCACCATAACTGGTAATAACCTTGAAAAACAGGGCAAGAGTTTCGATAGTGTGTTAACAATCTATTTCAGAAGTATTTGTGTATGAGCATAGTATTGAGTTAGGATATCGGATCTTAATTAGTACAGATTACAACTTAAATTTTAGTTTCGACCGCGAAGATGTATAAACACTCACGACAGTTTCCAGCCTAGCCCCTAGGCGTTCTCTCTTGCCCCCTTGTCAGCGCCAAGTCTGAGAAGGAGTGGGCGAGAGACCGCGTAGCAAATATTGCCAAAATACCCCTGATTTTAGTGCAAAAATACCCCTGGTTGGAATTTCCTAGTTCTCACGCCGTATCGAGAGAAAGTTTCCCGCCGATGCGACAATACCGAATGAAGTGTGCACAAAAGACGGTAAGTTCTAACTTTGTGGAGTAACCTTTTTAGTCCGTTACTTTGCGTTGCTTTTCCGTTCAAAGTTGTGCGGTGTTCATATTTATAAAGTTACATGTACTCCGCCGCACAATTTTTATCGTGAACATAATTTGTGTAGATTCAGGGTGGGATACGGAGCGGTTTCAAGGAGCCCGACCTGAGTAAGTGCGACTGAGTAAAAATTTCAAGTCTTTGTTTTCCCAGGCAGCAGAAAGAAACTGATCATCACTGACATCCGTCATGTTGGATAGGCGAGCTGCAGAATTGACCAATCACAGGGAAGCCTGCTCGATTCGAGCAGGCTTGGCTGTGGTCAAAAAACACAATGTGTAGACCAGTGATCCAGCCGTCGTGAGGGGCAACGAACGCGGGCTCACAAAAACGGCTGGAAATCGAGCCTACAGCTAGTAATGTTACGAAAAATACTTGGTTTTCTTCAACCTTTTTTTCAACCTTTTTTGTTTTTGCACAATCAACGTTCACTCCAAGGTAACGTGCAATTGTTGTTCGAGTATTGTGATGGTTGTGACACACCAGATAGAGATGTTGCTGCAGCTATTTCAAAGCAAATGGGACTGAGAACACACCCAAGAGCTTCAATCACAAAGCAGTGCAAACAATTTTCCCTGGTGTCCTTCACAGTTCAATGATCACTGGAAATCAGACGAATAAAAAGCTGGGAGCTGATAAATAGAGTGATTTCCCTCCTTCTGTTAGCAAAATCACAGAACAGTCCATTTTCTCTGAAATAACCTGAATTCCCTTATCCTGCTCAACTCTTAGACTTTAAAATTCTCAGTAATTTTGTAAGATCAGACCGAGAAATTCTGAAGATGATAACTCAAACTCAGTGGGTACTATTGTGGTAGCTTGAAAAGAAGAAGGCTCAGTGGCTGTAACAAGTTCCTCATCGCCAATATGACTAATTGGTAATATTTTCATGACGGTCACGATGTACTCTATTTCAGGAACCTCACACTCCCCTTATCTGACACTTGTCTATACACTGTAATAATTTTTCGCTCTAGCTTTCCACCAGCAAGCAAACATAGGCCGCTTTAAAGCTGCACTGTAGCGTGTTATATCTCTCAATTCCATTTCCAATCCATCACACTTGCATTTCTCAATACCAACCTATAGTAACAGAAACATCAACATAAAGCTAAAAGTGTGTATAAGTAAAAGAACCCGCCACAGATTTCCCATGAGACTTAGCATGTCATTGTTGCAGGAAAAGGAGATGTTAAAAACGCAATAAAAAGAGGGGGTCACCGTGCTTGTTTTCATGCAACAATACTGACAAATATGGTTCTTTAGGTGACAATTGGTAATAACAGTGCGAAACAAATAGGCTCGATTATTTTTTAATGCAGCGTGTTATATCACACAGCGTTTGACTTTCTTTGATAGTTTATTAATACACGTCATAGAAAAAATGTCTTCAAATAACCTGCATTTTTTCTATCCTTTTAAAGAAACGTAATTTAGACATGCGCTGTTCGGCCCGTCATGTCTCCCCTGTAGAATTTATTTCATTTGCTAAAAAGTTAGCCATAGTTTCTGTTAATTTTTTTCTCAGTTATTGTGGATACTGTTCTCAATGAAATTATGAAATAAAAAATAAAGGTCACCGTGCTCGTTTAACAGAAAAACAAGCATTTATTTTTCTGTTAGATCTCAGCCCCTACGAAACTCTCTTATGTGAGTGATATCCCCACACCGACCGCCACTCATTTGCGCGCGCTATGATACGAAATATTTGCGCACATTGGGATGCGCAAGCAATTACGAGGAATCACCTTACAGGAATAGGAGAGGACAAAGATAATTGACTGCTGTGGCAGGGTAAACAAACAATAACTGCTGACACATACTGTAAAAGCCCGCTGATTTTCATGCTGTAACACTTACTGTCACTAACATTCTAAACCATGGAGTTATAGGGTGATCAAAAAAACCATACATGTTTGTGAATCACAGTTGGGTTGAGGGGAAGGAAAAAGTGCCTATTTTACCATCATATACTGGGGGAAAAAAAAAACAATACAATACACATAATGTTGTAGACAAAAAAATCTTTAACCAAGTAGCACTTACATTGTTAAAATACCAAATACTTTAACAAGGAAATGCAAATAAACTAATTCTAATTATTTAAACCGAAGATTTGGTTTTAAATGCAACCTGCCATCAATGATTATTATATCAGACACTTCGACACTTGCAGCAATCACTGTTTACCTGATACAACCATAAAATAAATTTCTACAAAAAAGGGGAAAAATGGTTGGGATGAGAATTGTAGTGCCCCTGTCGAAAGATCTCCTAAGATCTCCCCTGAGTGAAACAGAAAAGGCAATCGAAGGTTTTGTTCCGCATCATATATTCCACCTTAAGGTAAGATCGTGTCAGTGAAGGACACTGACAACCCCTTGGATGTCCCCCAAAAAAAAATTCAGTACAAACTGGTTGGACAAAATCAGTTTCATGATCAAGTGCACGTAGGGTATATGTAATTCTGGTAGGAGAAACTTGCATAATGGTTGTCCCAAAACACTTGAGCAAGATAATTTGGTTTTATCAACTGGAGTTGATAATGTGAATTAGCCACCGTAAAGAGATTCGAAGCTGACGTTTTCGAGCGCTAGCCCTTCGTCGGAGCGAATCGAGGAATTGTGGGTTGTGTGTGGTTTATATAGAGAAATATGGAGCTACGCTATTGGTTGGTGCCTGGCAACGTGAAAAAACAACAGAATAAATTAGTTGAATGAAAAGCGTTCGTTGATACCGTGAGGATTAACAGTGCCGATTTGAAAAATAAATTTTTGTTCTAGAGTTTTGCGGCTTTCTGTCCTCCTTGATGTAGGGAGAGGCCACAGACCGCCATATGTTGCTTCGAATGATTCGGCAGATTAAAGTGTCTAGCGACCGTTTAGAATGCGTTTTTGTCGTCTTTCTCAACGTCGCGAAGATGGTCTCGAATCGGTCGCCTAGTCGTCTACCTGTTTCGCCGATATATAACTTTTTGCAGAGAGTGCAAGTTATACAGTAGATGACATTGGCTGAGGTACAGGTAAAAATGATGACGATCTAATAGATCCTTGGGTCCAGACCAGGAGGGAGAGGTCAACACGTCAGGTTGACTGACCCTAGATCACTGCCATTATGACGTCACGGCGAGAGAAGCGCGCAAATGCTCCAAAATTTTCGAAAATGGCGCCGTTCCCTCTCGCTGAAACAGCGTTTTGAGACGGATTTCTCCAATCATTCAAGCTTCAAATGGCATTGTATTTTGGATCTCATGAACAGAACTATCACTGTTCTTTATTGAGAGGTAGGTAGATTTTAATATAACCGAAAAATCTTCGCATTAAGTGTATTTAAAGTATACATTCATCGCTCTCAGATGGAATAGTGTTAGTGCAAAATTTTGACTATTCGTCTTGTAAAATTGCCTTTTTACGAGATCAGTAACCCAAAGAAACGTGTAACCTCGTCAAAAAATAGCTTACATGTTCAGGAACACATTGTAATGGAGATGACTTTGAAGAATCAGCCGTAAAAATGATTCAGTCCATTTGATTATGAAATATCGTGCCTCTCGTCGATCGTCACATATTCACATATTCTGCAACAGAAAGTAGCAGACAGAAATATATCCACAAAGATGGAAATGAGATCTTTCACAAAACAAGAGCTTAAGCTTATTATTTAATTAAGACTTAAGCCTCGCCTACTGCCAAAACGCGGTGGTCAAAATGCAAAATG
>JAHPZR010029865.1:0-17610 GCA_019787425.1 Platygyra sinensis | reverse complement strand
TGGAATTTTATCGAAAATAGATTTACCCGACTCAACCAGACCAAATCCAGAGATCATCGTAAAGATGATGAACGCGCTCGTCAAAATCCACACGGCATCACCCGGACCAACTTCATATGGACTTGTATCGCCAACAGAAGGAAAAATTGACTGACTGATGTTTGAAATTGTTTTGTTAGTGGCCATTGCAGCTAGCCGATCAGGAAAAATGCGCAAATGCTATCGCTGAGGATGAATTGTGGTTCTCAGTTCTTCAGTTTAGTAATAACACGGTGAAGGTAATACGGCGGTCTCTTTGAAGAACTGAATTCATGAATTTTTTACAATGTTTAATTTACAAGGCAATTTTGATTATTTCCTTAGATCACAGTTTGACTTACATATTGGGTTTTCAATTTTACGTTTGGAGATTTCTGATCAAAGTTCAAGAAGACGTTGATTTGTTGGCCGTTCAAAGCATTCTGTTTTTTCTTTCCTTGTTTGTTACACTACGGAATGGAAAAAACTGCTTTCACAATGCCATACGTTTCTCAGCCGTAATATAATTTGAGAAGCAACTCAAGCAAACTTTGAGTCATGAACAGTATCACCCACAGTTTTCTGTTTTTTTTTTTCTAAATCTGTTTTACAGTAGCGGCGAGTATTTGTAAGAATCGAGGAATTTTCTGTAAGCGAAAATATTTGGTGCTCGATCAGCTCATGTTTGTACGTTTGGGACTCAGTTTAGCATCGTCATGTTTAATTTGTTTGGTCATTTCGTTAACAAAGATTCCCCATATATTCCGGTAATTTATAAATAACTGCAGCTGGATAAAAATAACCAATCATAGGCACTATATCATGTAGGGAAGCAGTATTCGATATTTTATATAACATGCAGACATCCCTGAAACATTTTCATGGCATTGAAGCCCGGTTTATTATTTGTTTTGTTTCTTGTTTTGGACTTTATTGCATGACTTTAGATCTAAACAATTCGAATATCAATCAAAAAAAGAACTGCCGGAAGAGGAGAATTTCGAAACGCATGCTGAATGCTTTCCATCATTTGCATCACTCCAGTACTTTTCTGGACTCCTGTAGATTTAACTAAAATAATGAACCTGGTTTGGCGTAGTAAACAACTAATCAGCAGGACTCTATGAGCCCAAAGTTATTAACGATTTTCACTGTGAGCAAATACAAATATTCTTGTATCTTTTTTTTCAAATTAACTCAGATGAATTTATCGAAAAGTAGAGAGAAGTTAGAGAGTTCTCTTGCAAGTAGCCCTATTAGCTAGTCATTGAATTTTAGAGAAATAAGAGGCTGCATTTATGCATACAATAAATAATTCAATACGGAGAATAAGTTTTCAATAATATCACCTTTGCTTTTTTTCTCTCCCACGGATAAAGTGATGACTCAATCAGCTGCACCACTGGAAATAATAAAGTAACAAAAACAAAACTTTTCAGGAGAAAAAGAGAGTCATATATTGAAAGTACAAATAGCAAAGGTCAGCAATTTATGAAACTACGCCCCTTTATCGGTTATTTTTATTAATTGTTCATTTCGTGGTTGTTCGTATATCTAAGTGAAGTTAACTTTAAAAGTTAAAACTATCAAGTGCTTGTAATTTCAGTGTTTTTGCACTAATATCTCAAAACAAGCTGTAAATAATTTAAGAATTAACTTGTTCGATTGAATTGTATTATTCATGATATTCCGATTCCGAATGAGGCCAAGATAAACAAAGATTTCGAATTTCAAATTTTTATGCTAGAAGCTCTAAAAAAAAGTTGTCAATGACCGGTTATTTTAAAATGGCAAGTTTCCTCATTTTTGAAATCTTATGCATGTTTTAGAGTCTACAGTTTAAGCAACTTGCATTGCGTGGAAAAACTGCATCACCGTGCTATCATAATTGCCTGGAACATAATTTTTCTCAAGCTGTTTGAGTTTATATTTGCAAGATTGCTGTTGACAGTTATCTACCTAATTAAGTCCGGAACACTCGTATTAATTATAACTAACAATGTTTTTGGTTCCAAAATATTGACCGAAAGAGAAATAAGGGAATAAATATATTATTAGAATAATCTAGCAGTTGTACCAAACCTGACGCCGAAAGCTATCTATACAAGGAACCATGAAAAACAGAGATTACGTTCCATGACTGCTCCATTCTAATGTCTGAAGCAAGCTCTTCGATGGAGTTTCCTCTGGAAGGACTCACTGGAAGGCCAATAGGTTATGAAGACGCTACATGGATCTTGACCAGCGCGTTCATTATATTTACCATGCAGTCTGGGTTTGGTCTCATTGAATCAGGTTAGCGGTTTTTAATAAAGCAAATGAAATCCATAAAAAAGTTAGATAGCAAGCCTTTTATGTCCGAGAAACTAACCAATCGTAACTACATGTAAAAACTGGAGTGAACAAAAAACAATCAATTCGATTGTATTAGAATTTTCAACATGTTGTTCTATTAAAAGGAGAGAAATGAAAATCACAAGTAAGCGTTAGTTATAAAACCAAGAACACTTTTGGCAAATGTTTTTCTCTAATATATTCTCTTTGAATTCAGCGAAGGTTACGTAATGAATTTACACTATATAGTATAGCATTAGATTTTTAATTCTGAAATTGTGACGTTCATAAAGTCCGACTTGTATCAACAAACAGACAAGCTCTCGTTCTTTAAGCTAAATAATTTTTAAAAAGAAATTTCTTATTTGGAATTGTTGGCTGGAAAAAATAACATAATATCGGTGTACTTTGCGTTCTATCAGAACTTTTCACATGCATAAAACCGCACAGGGGCATCTGGGTATTTTGTTTGTCGAAACATGTCACTTAGAATTGGTTTCGCCATGATATGAAAATTGTATTTACTTTAAGGCATTCCAATAACATCTCTCAGTGACTGAGTGAAATTTACTGTAAACAGAAGTAAAGCTAATGGAAGGTTTACCATGCTGTACTTAATATTAATTTTTCAGGAATGGTTACGATAAAAAATGAGACTAATATAATGGTTAAAAATGCCATCGACATCATCTTTAGTGGTCTTTCCTTTTGGCTTTTTGGCTTTGGCTTAAGCTTTGGCGTGGATGAAGGTACGAACGCCTTTACAGGGGTCGGGTATTTCCTCACAGAGGTTCCTATCGAAAAAGGTGCAGTATATTCAATGTACTTCTTCCAAATGGCGCTTGCTTCGACAGCGACAACCATTGTCTCTGGAGCAATGGCCGAACGGACTAATCTCAAAGCGTACATGCTGTATTCCTTTGTGAGCACGCTCTCTACGTGTTTTCCAACTCACTGGATTTGGGGCAAGAAGGGGCTACTCAAGGAACTCGGAGTCATTGACATCGCTGGATGCTCAGGGGTGCACCTGGTTGGGGGAGCTGCAGGGCTGGCTGCTGCTGTTATGCTAGGACCCAGGCTGGGGCGTTTTGATGACAACAAAAAACGACCCCAACCATGCTCCATGACTAATGTGTTGCTTGGGACGTTCATGCTGTGGTGGGGCTGGCTGGGCTTCAACTGTGGCAGCACCTTTGGAATCAGTGGAGGTAAGTGGTGTTTTCATTTATCGTTTATTTCTTATCTTGTTGGATCCGGCTGATCCGTGCAAAACGTGCCGAGCAGAAAGGTAAAAAGTCTGAGTCAGGCCAGGTGATCCAGGTTGCCAAGGAGAAACCTTCGGAACAGGATAAATTCTTAAGTAATATCTCGATGTGCTTTCCAATTCTCAGACCTTAGATTGACAGTAAATGTATGACAATTTCTTATGAGATTTGATTTTTCGAGATTATGACTCATACTGTTAGCAATAGCTGCCAAATAACACACTATGATGATTGAATTGATGTCTGCTCGTGTACTTGCTATTTCTCATTTTAGCAAAATGGAAGTTAGCCTCGCGAGCAGCGGTCATCACCCTGAATGGGTCAATTGGTGGCGGAATCTTGGGCATTGCGTACAGCTATATCCGAGACGCCGAGATTCTGGATGTCCCAACCTTCGTGACAGGTGTCCGCGGGGGCTTGGTATCAGTAACTGGCATTTGTGCTCTTGCCCGACCGTGGGAAGGACTGGTAATAGGAGTCTTTGGCGGACTTTTCGCTTGCCTGCTGTCTGACGCTATGATCAAACTAAAGATTGATGATCCAGTGAACTGCGTTTCTACTCATGCTGGATCAGGAGTATGGGGCATGATCGCCGTGGCCTTGTTTGTAGAACAAGAGAAAGCAGAAGGTTTTGCTGAGGAGAAAGGACTTTTTAAGGTGCGCTGCTCAATCACAGTGTACCTGTGTAGAGATTGCTTTTACCTTGTGTTGTCAGTGGCGGATCTAGGGGAGGCGCCCGGGGGCCCCGCCCCCTTATTTTGGGTAGAAAAAAGAAATGACAGAAGGGAGAAAAGCCAGCAGGGCAAGTAAATCAACACCCCAACCCCCCTTCTCCCCCTCCCCCCCCCCCCTTTTTAGCTCAAGGCCTGGATCCCCCACTGGTAGTTTGTTCAAGATTCCTGAATTGGTTTCATTTGGGCAGATTGTGTGCTTTTCTATGACTGATTTTCTCTAGGGACCCGAGCATGAGTTTATACAAACACTGATGCTTACATCATTTTCAATGAAAATTCCCTCTGGTAAAATGTAGAGGTCAATTACGTTTATTCTTACTGGCTAATCCAAATCTGTTGAACAGATTCTTTAATTATTTGCTTTCAGTATTATGATATTGTGTAATTAACATTTAGCATTTTATATTTATAATAAAATTTCTTAGTAGAATTTAGGACTGAGAGTATAGTCGACAATCAATTTATTCATTTATTCATTTTTGCAGGGGGGTAGTTGGCAACTTCTTGGTGTTCAGTTACTAGCATGCCTGTTAACAGCCGCCTGGGGAGTTCTGACAACAGTTATCATGGAGTTTTAGTGACGTAAGCATCTTAAAAAAGTAATTTTTTTAATAGTCACCTCCGGTGTTGCACCTGTAGTTAAATGTTAGTTCGAAAGGAAAAAAGGAACAACCTTAGTTAGGTCGGTTTGCTGAGTGAGTGAGATATTTTACGTGGAGACTGGAATGTGACATCAATGTCCTCTGTAATAAATAATGTCATGACTCAAGCTAAATGTTTGTGTTAGACTGATCAATGACAAAAAAAGAAGTGCAAACTATAGGATGCCATGTGGAGGTTGGGGAGCGAAAGAGGGGAAAAATGGTATCAGTGCATTTATCTCCATTGTAACTTTGATTTGAGTTTGTTTAGTAATTGCTTAAAAAGTAAAAATCATACACTCAATATTTAGTGTTGGAAAGTGTTTTCATTTACTGTCAGATATTGATAACTTGACGTTTATTTATGTCATTTTTAATTAATTAATTAATGTCGATGTAACGTAAAATTACTTGTTGAATGGATTCAAAGTCTGTTAGAATGATAAAATATCAAACAATTATCACGGTTCTAGTGAATAGTTACATATCTATGTGATAACACAAAAGAAACAAGATGTAAAACGGGGACAGATGGGCAGCAGGTTGGTACCCACTTGAAGCCAGCTTCAGTCCAGCAGTACTCAGTATCACCTACGCCTTTTGAATGTGCATTTTTATCTTGATATATGACATTCTACGTTTTCGATTATTGTGGTCTTTTCTATTTTGGTCGCGTCACTTGTTACCTTAAAAGTGTTTACAACTCGTAATAAGAGGTAAGATATTATTAGCCCTTGGTAGTTGAAAGGTCAATTCAGGCCTCAGGGACTGCACGAAGTTCAACCTAAAGATGTGTGATTTTGGTTTTAACAACTTATTTTTAGTGCTTCACTCCGGGTTGTTTAGTTGTTTATTTGAAATCTCCGTGCGTCTATTTTGTCAATTGGTTGTTGCAAATTCGTCACACAAAAGAAAGTAAACATTATAAGACATTATAACATAACTAAAGCAAAGCGCGCGCTCTGATTGGCTAATTCACCATCTACTATTTGCCCATGGGTGTATGCTGCTGACGTACTCAATAACTAAAGCAGAGCGCGCGCTTTGTGATGTAGCTCAATTTGTTGCGGACAACATTTTGACCGCTGTGATGACACGTATCGTTGTCGATAAGAGTACAGACGACGCCAAACTACATTCGATTTGTTTTTTACCACAATATCAAAGATAACGAAATTGTCTTGACAACTGAAAACACCGACTCGGACTTGAAAGTGCACACGCTGCATTATGCAAATGAGCTGCTTGTACGCGTCAGACTTCCCTTTCAAAAAACTTTTACAAACTCGCTTAATATATGCAGAAATAATACGAGAAAAATGTTTGGGAAACGAGTAATGACACGTACTCGTTGTCGGTAAGAGTGCAGACCACGATAAACGACATTTCGATTTGTTTTTTACCACAATATCAACGTCAAAGAAAATGTTTTTTTCAGAGCGCGAGCTGAAAAAGGCATTGCGTGACACATTGACTATGGACTCTAAAAGACTTCTGTTGACTTCTGTCTCAATGTTATGTTATAAAACAAATGGTAAACGCCATAGCGTGTACTATTGAAATATGGATGCACTTGGGAGGTTTGCTAAGCACTCAAGAAGCTAGAGTCGCACTCGGCTATCGCCTCGTGCGACTCTTACGCTTCTTTCGTGCTTAGCAACCTCCCGCGTACACCATAACTCAATAGTACACGCTATGGCGTTTACCATTTGTTAAATAGCCCTTTTCACGGTTAGCTTTCCACATTTGCATTACAATAAAATCTAGCATGTATGCGAGGCAATTTCGGGCTAAAACTACAAAATAGCCCGAAATTGCCTCGCATACATGCTAGATTTTATTGTAATGCAAATGTGGAAAGCTAACCGTGAAAAGGGCTATTAAACAATTGAAAAATTAGAAAACTCGTGCTTTCACTCTCGCGTAGCGTTTTCACCCATTGATTGTGAAATTCCTGATATATAATGAACATTTCTACCCGAATTTCCCTTATTTACAACTCCACTGAAAAGCAAGCCTTATTCACGGGTAACTTGTATACATTTGTCCACACTCCGCTTTTCTGCACTCATGGGATAACATGATTCAGACGAAGTAACTGCAACCCCTCGTAAGAGCTCTTCGATGTCGGACTCCACACTGTAGATCGAGCGCAGATCGTCTGATCCGCGCGCATGTTTGTTATCTCTTCGTATATTTTCGGCGCTAATAACCCGAATTCGGTTGCATTCGAGGGATCTTTGCGGATCTTCGTCATTCTTTTGCGCTTCATCTGAGCATGAGCTCTCAACGCGACCGAGTTGAGTGGTATCCGGTTCGTTGTTCAAAGGTTTTCTGGTGTGGTCTTTACGACGGAGGATACGAGCTACAATCGGCAATCTCGTCATGCTGAGCGATCCCGTTCGTTTTCCCTCGTTTGAGGTTTCAACGCCAGTGAACTTTAAAGTTTGTCCAACAGCTAATGTACTTGTTCTCTTCGTTTGTGCGTCTGTGTCGACCTCTCCTTTGTCTTCTTCTTCGTCTTCTTCACCAATACCGTGTTCCACCAAATCACAGCCCTGCAGTTCTTCCTCTCTTGTAAGTCGTATCCCGATTGTTTTTTCGATCGCGTAAAGCATGATAACTGTTGTCAGAACTCCCCAGGCGGCTGTTAACAAGCATGCTAGTAACTGAACACCAAGAAGTTGCCAACTACCCCCCTGCAAAAATGAATAAATAAATAAATTGATTGTCGACTATACTCTCAGTCCTAAATTCTACTAAGAAATTTTATTATAAATATAAAATGCTAAATGTTAATTACACAATATCATAATCCTGAAAAGAAAATAATTAAAGAATCTGTTCAACAGATTTGGATTAGCCAGTAAGAATAAACGTAATTGACCTCTACATTTACAGAGGGAATTTTCATTGAAAGTGATGTAAGCATCAGTGTTTGTATAAACTCATGCTCGGGTCCCTAGAGAAAATCAGTCATAGAAAAGCACACAATCTGCCCAAATCAAACCAATTCAGGAATCTTGAACAAACTACCAGTGGGGGATCCAGGCCTTGAACTAAAGAAGGGGGGGGGGGGGGAGGGGGAGAAGGGGGGTTGGGGTGTTGATTTACTTGCCCTGCTGGCTTTTCTCACTTCTGTCATTTCTTTTTTTTTACCCAAAATAAGCGGGGCGGGGTCCCCGGGCGCCTCCCCTAGATCCGCCACTGACAACACAAGGTAAAAGCAATCTCTACACAGGTACACTGTGATTGAGCAGCGCACCTTAAAAAGTCCTTTCTCCTCAGCAAAACCTTCTGCTTTCTCTTGTTCTACAAACAAGGCCACGGCGATCATGCCCCATACTCCTGACCCAGCATGAGTAGAAACGCAGTTCACTGGATCATCAATCTTTAGTTTGATCATAGCGTCAGACAGCAGGCAAGCGAACAGTCCGCCAAAGACTCCTATTACCAGTCCTTCCCACGGTCGGGCAAGAGCACAAATGCCAGTTACTGATACCAAGCCCCCGCGGACACCTGTCACGAAGGTTGGGACATCCAGAATCTCGGCGTCTCGGATATAGCTGTACGCAATGCCCAAGATTCCGCCACCAATTGACCCGTTCAGGGTGATGACCGCTGCTCGCGAGGCTAACTTCCATTTTGCTAAAATGAGAAATAGCAAGTACACGAGCAGACATCAATTCAATCATCATAGTGTGTTATTTGGCAGCTATTGCTAACAGTATGAGTCATAATCTCGAAAAATCAAATCTCCTAAGAAATTGTCATACATTTACAGTCAATCTAAGGTCTGAGAATTGGAAAGCACATCGAGATATTACTTAAGAATTTATCCTGTTCCGAAGGTTTCTGCTTGGCAACCTGGATCACCTGGCCTGACTCAGACTTTTTCAGTTTTACCTTTCTGCTCGGCACGTTTTGCACGGATCAGCCGGATCCAACAAGATAAGAAATAAACGATAAATGAAAACACCACTTACCTCCACTGATTCCAAAGGTGCTGCCACAGTTGAAGCCCAGCCAGCCCCACCACAGCATGAACGTCCCAAGCAACACATTAGTCATGGAGCATGGTTGGGGTCGTTTTTTGTTGTCATCAAAACGCCCCAGCCTGGGTCCTAGCATAACAGCAGCAGCCAGCCCTGCAGCTCCCCCAACCAGGTGCACCCCTGAGCATCCAGCGATGTCAATGACTCCGAGTTCCTTGAGTAGCCCCTTCTTGCCCCAAATCCAGTGAGTTGGAAAACACGTAGAGAGCGTGCTCACAAAGGAATACAGCATGTACGCTTTGAGATTAGTCCGTTCGGCCATTGCTCCAGAGACAATGGTTGTCGCTGTCGAAGCAAGCGCCATTTGGAAGAAGTACATTGAATATACCGCACCTTTTTCGATAGGAACCTCTGTGAGGAAATACCCGACCCCTGTAAAGGCGTTCGTACCTTCATCCACGCCAAAGCTTAAGCCAAAGCCAAAAAGCCAAAAGGAAAGACCACTAAAGATGATGTCGATGGCATTTTTAACCATTATATTAGTCTCATTTTTTATCGTAACCATTCCTGAAAAATTAATATTAAGTACAGCATTGTAAACCTTCCATTAGCTTTACTTCTGTTTACAGTAAATTTCACTCAGTCACTGAGAGATGTTATTGGAATGCCTTAAAGTAAATACAATTTTCATATCATGGCGAAACCAATTCTAAGTGACATGTTTCGACAAACAAAACACCCAGATGCCCCTGTGCGGTTTTATGCATGTGAAAAGTTCTGATAGAACGCAAAGTACACCGATATTATGTTATTTTTTCCAGCCAACAATTCCAAATAAGAAATCTAATGCTATACTATATAGTATAAATTCATTACGTAACCTTCGCTGAATTCAAAGAGAATAAATTAGAGAAAAACTATTTGCCAAAAGTGTTCCTTGGTTTTATAACTAACGCTTACTTGAGATTTTCATTCCTCTCCTTTTAATAGAACAACATGTTGAAATTTCTAATACAATCGAATTGATCGCTTTTTGTTCATTCCAGCTTTTACATGTAGTTACGATTGGTTAATTTCTCGAACATAAAAGGCTTGCTATCTAACTTTTTTATGGATTTCATTTGCTTTATTAAAAACCGCTAACCTGATTCAATGAGACCAAACCCAGACTGCATGGTAAATATAATGAACGCGCTGGTCAAGATCCATGTAGCGTCTTCATAACCTATTGGCCTTCCCGTGAGTCCTTCCAGAGGAAACTCCATCGAAGAGCTTGCTTCAGACATTAGAATGGAGCAGTCATGGAACGTAATCTCTGTTTTTCATGGTTCCTTGTATAGATAGCTTTCGGCGTCAGGTTTGGTACAACTGCTAGATTATTCTAATAATATATTTATTCCCTTATTTCTCTTTCGGTCAATATTTTGAACCAAAAACATTGTTAGTTATAATTAATACGAGTGTTCCGGACTTAATTAGGTAGATAACTGTCAACAGCAATCTTGCAAATATAAACTCAAACAGCTTGAGAAAAATAATGTTCCAGGCAATTATGATAGCACGGCGCTGCAGTTTTTCCACGCAATCGGCGGCAAGTTGCTTAAACTGTAGACTCTAAAACATGCATAAGATTTCAAAAATGAGGAAACTTGCCATTTTAAAATAACCGGTTATTGACAACTTTGTTTTTAGAGCTTCTAGCATAAAAATTTGAAATTCGAAATCTTTGTTTATCTTGGCCTCATTCGGAATCGGAATATCATGAATAATACAATTTAATCGAACCAGTTAATTCTTAAATTATTTACAGCTTGTTTTGAGATATTAGTGCAAAAACACTGAAATTACAAGCACTTGATAGTTTTAACCTTTAAAGTTAACTTCACTTAGATATACGAACAACCACGAAATGAACAATTAATAAAAATAACCGATAAAGCGGCTTAGTTTCATTGATTGCTGACCTTTGCTATTTGTACTTTCAATATATGACTCTCGTTTTCTCGTGAAAAGGTTTTGTTTTTATTACTTTATTATTTCCAGTGGTGCAGCTGATTGAGTCATCACTTTATCCGTGGGAGAGAAAAACAAGCAAAGGTGATATTATTGAAAACTTACTCTCCGTATTGAATTATTTATTGTATGCATAAATGCAGCCTCTTACTTCTCTAAAATTCAATGACTAGCTTATAGGGCTACTTGCAAGGGCACTCTTTAACTTCTCTCTACTTTTCGATAAATTCATCTGAGTTAATTTGAAAAAAAAGATACAAAAATATTTGTATTTGCTTACAGTGAAAATCGTTAATAACTTTGGGCTCATAGAGTCCTGCTGATTAATTGTTTACTATGCCAAACCAGGTTCATTATTTTAGTTAAATCTACAGGAGTCCAGAAAAGTACTGGACTGATGCAAATGATGGAAAGCATTCGGCATGCGTTTCGAAATTCTCCTCTTCCGGCAGTTCTTTTATTGATTGATATTCGAATTGTTTAGATCTAAAGTCATGCAATAAAGTCCAAAACAAGAAACAAAACAAATAATAAACCGGGCTTTAATGCCATGAAAATGTTTCAGGGATGTCTGCATGTTATGTAAAATATCAAATACTGCTTCCCTACATGATATAGTGCCTATGATTGGTTATTTTTATCCAGCTGCAGTTATTTATAAATTACCGGAATATATGGGGAATCTTTGTTAACGAAATGACCAAACAAATTAAGCATGACGATGCTAAACTGAGTCCCAAACGTACAAACATGAGCTGATCGAGCACCAAATATTTTCGCTTACAGAAAATTCCTCGATTCTTACAAATACTCGCCGCTACTGTAAAACAGATTTAGAAAAAAAAAACAAAACAAAAAAACAAAAAAAACAGAAAACTGTGGGTGATAATTCATGACTCAAAGTTTGCTTGAGTTGCTTCTCAAATTATATTACGGCTGAGAAACGTATGACATTGTGAAAGCAGTTTTTTCCATTCCGTAGTGTAACAAACAAGGAAAGAAAAAACAGAATGCTTTGAACGGCCAACAAATCAACGTCTTCTTGAACTTTGATCAGAAATCTCCAAACGTAAAATTGAAAACCCAATATGTAAGTCAAACTGTGATCTAAGGAAATAATCAAAATTGCCTTGTAAATTAAACATTGTAAAAAATTCATGAATTCAGTTCTTCAAAGAGACCGCCGTATTACCTTCACCGTGTTATTACTAAACTGAAGAACTGAGAACCACAATTCATCCTCAGCGATAGCATTTGCGCATTTTTCCTGATCGGCTAGCTGCAATGGCCACTAACAAAACAATTTCAAACATCAGTCAGTCAATTTTTCCTTCTGTTGGCGATACAAGTCCATATGAAGTTGGTCCGGGTGATGCCGTGTGGATTTTGACGAGCGCGTTCATCATCTTTACGATGATCTCTGGATTTGGTCTGGTTGAGTCGGGTAAATCTATTTTCGATAAAATTCCAAACTTGATAACGTAGTGCTCTTTTCAGCAAAATTCAAATGCAACGTTATTTTCAAAACAAAAATGCTAACCCTGTTAATGGGGTTAATTTTCAAACTAACAGATTTCACCTTTAAACCAACAGATTTTACCTTAATAAAATCTGTTATTTCGATGAAAGGATTTCGCAGTTAATATAGATTTTTATTTATAGAGTCTCAAAATAACTATACATTAATTTGATAGGTATTTCACTCGTCTTTACTCCATCTAAATGTACCCTCACTCTTGATTTATAAAACGTCGTTATCTTTTTCGTCCAGGTCGTTTGAACAAGTGGCCGATGGATGTCAAACATTCCAAATTTCTTTACACGCTCCTTGTTTTAGGTCCAAATGAAATCTTTGATTAATTTGCCCGAAGACAAATTGAAATACTTTTATTCTTCAACGCAACTATTTATTGGAATAGTTTTATTTATGTTAGCTCAGTTAACCGAGCCCACTCCCATTAAAATAGTTTATCGTATTTCCATATCCCGGCAGGCATGGTGTCCAAGAAGAATGAAACTAACATCATGGTTAAAAACGCCTTGGACGTGATTTTTGGAGGGCTTTCCTATTGGATGTTCGGCTTTGCTTTCAGTCGCGGAGAATCTGAAGAACCAAATTCATTTTCTGGGACAGCGAACTTTTTCGCTGACGCAAGCCAGTCAAGGATGGGGAGCGTGTTTGCACTGTATTTCTTTCAGGCGTCTTTTGCAACAACAGCGACCACAATCGTGTCTGGCGCCGTAGCTGAACGTGCGAATCTGCAAGCGTACATGGTGTTCTCGTTCACAAACACCCTGACATTTTGTTTCCCTGCCTACTGGGTTTGGGGGAATCACGGCTGGCTTAAGAAGCTTGGAGTAATAGATGTAGGAGGGGCTAGCCCCGTGCACCTAGTGGGTGGAGTAGCTGGTTTGGTTGGGACCATCATGCTGAAACCGCGAAGAAACAAATTTACCGGCGTCGGCTTGAAACAAAAGATGGCTTCTCCGACGAATGTCCTCCTGGGCATGTTCATGTTATGGTGGGGTTGGCTTGGTTTCAACTGTGGTAGCACGTTTGGGGTCAGTGGTGGCAAATGGAAACTTGCCTCTAGATCAGCTGTTTGTACTCTGAATGCGTCCATTGGCGGTGGCATTTTTGCTCATTTGTTCAGTGTGTTGTATTTAAAACGTGTTGATGTTCCGACTCTCATGTCAGGAATACTGGGGAGTCTGGTTAGTATCACGGCTATTTGCGCCGTTGCTAGGCCTGGGGAGAGCATCTTCATAGGTCTTATTGGGAGCGTAATTTCAGTTCTGGGCTGGCTATTGTTGGAAAAACTTAAAATTGATGATCCTGTTGGTGCCATTCCGACCCATGCCGGATCGGCCATATGGGGCATGTTAGCCGTTGGCTTGTTCGTCGAGCAAGACCGCTTGGAGGATTTCTCCGAGACATACGGGGTCTTCAAAGGCGGCCATATAAAAGTTCTTGGAGTTCAGCTCCTGGCTTGTTTAACCATCGGTCTCTGGTCGGCGGTTGTCGCATTTGCCCAGTTCTACATCATTGGTAAATTTATCCATTTCCGGTTCTCTGAGTACGAGGAGAGACTGGGAGCTGATTTCTGCGAACATGCCGTGGATCACAGCACTGAGCGGCTTACACCCGAGCAGCTTGAGCGTATGCGTGCCGCACTGGTGAATAAAAACAAAGTTACAGCGGCAGTCAATCAAGACCATGTTACACAAGACAGCAACAAAGGTCTGGCGCTATTTAGATCAGTGGCTCTTGCTATAAGAGGTGTTCAGCGCAGCAAAAATGGTTCTCAATCACCGCCGAAAGAAAAGATAGATGACAACAAGAAAGGACTGGCGAGATTTAGATCAATTGCTCATGCCTTGAGAGTTACCCAACGCAGCACCCGTGTTACTCAGTTTCAAGCAGAAAATCAAGATAATTCTACTGGTGAAAACAAGAGAGGCCCAGTGGGGCTTAGATCAGTTGCGTTCGACATAAAAGGCATTCAACGAAGTGAAAGCGACATTTAGTTGGCAGCGCCGAAAGATGATGACTGTGCAACAATAAGACGTTCATATTTTGTGATTCAATTAAAGCATAAAGACTGGACATGCACAAATTCTAAAAGTTACATTGACTCCGCCATTCGCAGGCAGAGTACGCCCGTTATTAATTATAATTCACATTAAGATTAAAATAAAAACTTTTCAAGTGCATGCGCACATATTTACCTGTAGCTGAAAATAGAGGGGTAAAAATATAGAGCCGGGCAATTCTCACCAGTCAATATATGTAACAATTCACAATCAAGTATACCGAAAGTAACGGCCCTCTAGAAAATAACGGTTCTCCGACAGTAACGTAAATATCTTACTTTCCTATTGAACCCCGAAAGTAAGAACCCCTGAAAGTAACGGCCCTTTGAAGAAGTCACTAAAAGAGAAACTTTCTGTTCTCAAGCGCAATGCGGATGAGGCAATGACTGCAGGACTGAACAACTTGAAGAGTAATTTGCGATTTCATTTCGAACTTAACTGAATTGTTCTTGAGACTATGATTTATGAGCTGTATTTGTCTAGCAGCGGAGTCAATTGAAACACTATATTGTACTGAATCAGTTGCATCGCGTAAAATGCGATATAATAGTTTCGCCCTTCAGTACCAACATTTAGGCTCTTTTTTTGTTTATACGGTCTGCTTTGTTTATGTGGGTACTTAGGAACACTCACAAATGGAACTTTTAATTCCATGTGTTATGCGTCCGCTTTGTCTAAAATCGGACCGTTACCGAACAAACGTTTTCTAACCATCCGAAAGTAACGCCCCCTCCTCCTCCACCCCGTTGCATGCTAAATCTGAAATTTGAGAGTAACGGGAGCCGTTACTTTTGGAAGTATACGGTACTACAAGAACAATAAACATCATTAATCCACTCAGGAAAACACTCTTATTGAGACTGTAAATAAAAAATAGCCTTTTGATTTTTTTAATGAAGATTTTTCCTTTTAACTTCAGCTATATATATGAATAAATATCTTTCGGTCTCCAAACTAATAATCTCTTGTTGTATAAACCTTTTTTTGTAGAAGGAGATTGTCCACCATTTTTACATTTTGTTTAATTTTTTATTTATTGGTTTGTTGATTTTTTTCTTTTTTGATATGCTTTTGATTTGGTCTTGAAGGAACATCCACACGATTTGCGCGTGCTGAAAAATTTAGAGTCAATGTCTCAAGTTCGTTGTTTGTAATCCGCGTCAATCTTCTCCAACCTAAACCATTCTTGTTCCTTTATGGTTTATCAGCGTTTATTACTATCTTCTTGGTGTTTCTTTAATCTTCGCAAACTATTATTTTCAGGTTTCGTTCAATTTAAGCGTATTTTTATGACGGGCTAAAATAACTCAAAATACTGTCAGCTCCTTTAGGTTCAATAAGTTTCAGTGTGCTGGTTAATTAAAGAAAAGTGTCAGCATAGCAGTGGCACTGTACATGGTACCAACCTTCAACCGTGCTACTAAATCACGAGAGGCAAGAGCAATAATCCTGCTATCACTTGCAGCAATAGCAGCTTTTCTAATCTAGGCATCTTAACACTAGTCTGCGTTGCAGACAAACTAAACCCTGGTATAGTCCGTCTGCGAATCCGGCAGCGACCAAAAACTTGTTCCGCCCCTGCGTGTTACCAGGGTTTTCCATAATAGGTTCTAATTGGCTCTTGCATATGGCTGTTCTTTCGAGCCCCATAATTGGAGGAGTGGATCTCGTGGAACCATGGTTACGCTCTCGATGAATACCAGATACTCAACATAAACGCGGCAGCGGTCACGGAATTAGAGTTTGAAGCAGTGAAAAGCTCAGAAAGCTGTTCGAACTATCTGACAATCTTTCCAAGCAACGGGAATCTGTGAAGGTTTTTTTTGGGGAGAAACGATGTCTTTGTTAATCTCCCTGCCGGTTTCGGAAAATCTTTCATCTTTCGATGAAAGATTTGCCTGCTGATTGTCGCGGATATTGTTCATTCTAAACCAAAACATGCATACATGGCATGTGCCTAAAATTTAAATCCTGTGGGGCTGTGAATGCAAA
Organism: Platygyra sinensis; assembly: GCA_019787425.1. Classification (NCBI taxonomy): domain Eukaryota; kingdom Metazoa; phylum Cnidaria; class Anthozoa; order Scleractinia; family Merulinidae; genus Platygyra; species Platygyra sinensis. Next base: position 1,024 of record JAHPZR010029865.1, on the reverse strand, counting down.
ACAAACGTTCAAAGCGGCGAATAAAATAAACATACCATTGCATTAGCAACTCCGAGCAACATTTCAGTAAAACTTTAGCATTTAAATATGCCTCTCCAGATGATTCTTTGACCACCGCCGTGTTTATGTTGAGCATCTGGTATTCATCGAGAGCGTAACCATGGTTCCACGAGATTCACTCGCCCAATTACGGTGCACGAAAGAACAGCCATATGCAAGAGCCAATTAGAACCTATTATAGAAAACCCAGTAACACGCGGGGGGCGGAACAAGCTTTTGGTCGCTGATTCGCAGACGGACTATACCGGAGTTTAGTTTGTCTGCAACGCAGGCTACTTTAACACAAATCAACCTACCGAGTCAAACGATCGCTTGTTTCGTCTTCTCTTTTGTTTCCATATGCAAATATTTATTGACTGCGGGACTACGGGAGCAGGCATTTAATGTGACGCAATCGTGGCCGGGTATTCTGAAGTTTAGCCGTATTTTGCAACTTTTGGTCCACAGCCAGGCCAGGGCAGGTTCTCGGATCGGTACCACTCAGGGGAAGAAAATTTGAGTAATGTCTGATAAAGGGTTGTATCAAAGACTTACAAAATGTACTTGATAGTTATTGTGAAGACGTAGCTTTCAGTATTTTTGTGTATTTCTTTAAAAAAAAAAAATTCTGTGACATGGAAATGAGGCTCACATTACAAAAATTATTTGAAATCTGTTCTTTATTTAAATTATACATATATAAATTTACTACAGTTTTACAGTAAACAGCTTTGAAGGCGGCTCAATTAAAAAATCATAAAACCAATGCTTTAGATTGCCAAGGAAAGACAAATTCTCAAAGGAAAAGGCCGTGGCGTTTTCACAAAGAAGTGAGGCCTGGAGAACATTTCGCAAACAAAGGCTGCTACACAGATCAATTTAGTTTACGAAGAGCAAAGAACTCATCGGAAAAAGCCAAACACGAGCAGAACTTACCCGAAAACATCCACTTTTTTGCGAAAAGAAGACTGCATACAAAAAAGGA
>JAHPZR010029864.1:15000-45823 GCA_019787425.1 Platygyra sinensis | reverse complement strand
AAGGCGTTGAGTTGTGGGCCAAAAGCATAAACGATTTCGGGAATTTCGGACGCCATTTGCCCTGCGCGACATCCACGAAAATCATCGCAGCAATGTACGCGCGTGTGCCGCAGGCGATGGCGGCAATTTGGTCTAAAAATAGAAAAATTGTCCCATATCATGGCGCCAACCCCAATACTAGAAATGGCGCGTGCTTACGGTTTCCGTCCCTGATTATGGCTCCTGGTGCTCTATCTGGCAAACAACTGAATACTTACTTCAACGTTATTGCAGTGGATTGGCCTCAACAAGCTTTAATACCTTTTCACTGGCGCAGAACTGCCTGTCAGTTTGGGAAATTACATAACCATATTTGGTTGATCCTTAACAAAATATGACGTTACTGCACTCCACAGAGGCCGTGCTCTGGGCAGGTACTAGGCCATGGCAAGCAAAGGAGGTTGGACACGCGCCCAACTGCATTATGGTAGAGGCAATTAACCAATCAGGAGCGCGTATTTTCTTGGGAGTCAATTTGGAAGAAATCGTCGCTGGAGGAATGAAGAGGATTTCTTTGCGTGTTTTTTCGACATTAACGAGTTTGGTGATTTAATTGCTTAAAGGTAAAGAAAGGTAAGGATCTAAAGTTTTAGTGTGTCGCTTTTTTCGGCCAATTTGTCGAACTTTCTTGCCACTATTGGGATTCAACTGTAGGCGAGTCAAAAATGGCGGATCATGTTCACGATGGCTAAATACAGGAATGACTCCGACCTGTAATTGGATGATAAAAATAGTAATTAGTTAATAAGTTAATGCTTGAGTCTAAGTGACACCTTTCACTTCACATGATCTCGGCTCAAAGGTTGCGTGTATTTATTTTTAACTTTATGAGCCGTTCGTTCTGTTCATTGCCGCCAAATCGCGAAAATCGTTAACATGTGCATAAATAATTAAAAAGCAGTTAAGGAAGGCAAATCTATCTACTTACATCGCTGAAACTGAATTGTTGCCTGGATAGGAGACAGAATCGTCTCGATTGCCGTCTCGATTCCTTTCAAACGCGACTTGGCCTCGGAGCTATTACCTGTATTTAACCATAGTTAATAGAGGGGACTGGTTATGCAAACCCGGCAAACATCAAAGGAGCAAACAAGATGCCAAGATTTATGTTGAAGGTCCACGACCATGCACAATCTTTTGTTTTGTGTTCATACGCTATGTATGAATTACGTAACCAACACGTTTCTATTGGTTGGTTCTTCAGTACGGAGTAAACAACTATTGTGTTTTGGCAGGGTCAAGACAAAAAAGCGAACAAAAACATACAACAAAGAACTTGACGAGTTTCATAACCATTCCCCTATAATAACTATGATTTAACCGCTGCACAGGAATAGCTCCGAAAGCTGATTAGCCGTCACATTTTCGTCGACTGAACGCTGGATTTTCTTCTGTTTCTTTGGGAGATCCACCCCAGAACAGCAAAAACAAGTTATAGTCGATTGACAATCCATAATAAGCCTGTTTTGCTTTTCTTTGTAGCAAAATATGAGATTGAGAATAGCAAACAGTTGTCTTAAGCGGCCTTCACACGGCAGACTATACAGTCCGGGATCGTTATCATTTTTGATAAACCTCGACAAAAACAAACCATAAACCAATCGTTGCACAGGTTTTCGTTCACATGACGTTATTCGGTAGCAACAGCCGGGTGTATAATTCAGTAGCTGGCGTAACTGGCGGGATGCGTGAGAGCGAGCGAGCGCCGGCTTCCATCGCGGGCGAAGCCCGCGAGGAATTCGCGAGCGGCGAAGCCGCGAGTGAAATTCCCGCCTGCCCATTTGGTATGGTTTTTGCTTGCGCCCAGCTTTTAGCACTTATCGAATGAATCAGTTAATTAATCCAATCAGAGACGAAGTGTAACATGAACTGAACTAAGCCGAATCACGCAAACATCACAGACTTTGCGTGTAAGAGCTACCTCTGAATCCTGTGGTACCTAAGAGGCGATCAAAGGGGAGGAATAACCTAGTACATCGAGCGCCAGGAACAATAAGCTCGATCAGATACGGCAGGAACATAAAAAAATTTCTAGACAGAGCGTTATAGCTTTCTCGAAAATAAAGCCATGGCGGCTTCGATGAAAAAACTTAGGAAGGTAAACAGTTCTAATACAGCCGGGCTCCCCCCCGGCGTCACAATATAGAGATAAGTGATTAAAGCACACGTTCACAGAAAACGTCAGATCTGTCCCTCAAAAGTAAGGCTTGGAGATTTAAAAAACATGTGTTTCCCATCAACGAGCCAAAACAGACACTAACAGATTGGAAAATTACAGACTGAGTGTCGAAACTCGCGAAGCGACACGTACCCAGCAGCCCCCCGGAAACTCATGCAGTCCCTATGACTCTTAAAATTTGACCCATAGCACGATCTACTGCCTGCTACTCTATTAAATCCTTCTTGTAACATTTACATGGAAGTGCCCTTCATAAACACCGAGGGTGGAAGCCCCCCCCCGGCCCCCAACAAGGTCGAGTGACCAACAGAGAACGGCAAATGTACATATGTCACGAACCGTAGAAAGTCGTGTACGTTAGTCAACGCCAGTTTACACATCATCCCGTAAATCTCTCTCCTGTTCTCATTCCGTACAATTTTTCTTCCTTTCCGCGGATATTAAGAGAACAAAAGCTTCCTCTGTGCAATTTCTCGCATTCTCAATTTGCAAATTTGTGTATGAAAACAAACCTGTTCCCCTTTCTCTTTTTTGAAAAATGAGACGTATAGATTAACATTGTTGACGTTTCAGTGCTCTCAGCCAATCCGAATTCGCGTGCGCTGTGAACGCATAGGTAAAAAAACCCCACGCATCACAGTATAGTCTCTGTCTCTCAAATCTTTAAAATGAGTAATCCGACCAATCAGAAGCTCCTCTTCGCAGTTGCCCCCACCATGCTTCTATTCTCTGATTAGCGACTGATCTCCATAAAGAAAGCTTTTCTCCCCTGACCAAACTATCTCCTTCTTCATGTCGTAGATAACGTTGAATAGCAGCGATTCTCACATTTTTCTGTCCCCATGTCTCCACGAATTACACTGGCGGTGCCTCCAACATCTTGTACACAGTTAATAAAATAGCTTGCTACAACACCAGGATGATTATTCGTACGCCCAACTTCAAGCCACATGATTTTTCTCGAATATCCGTCAATGCAACCGTGTATACAAAATCCGTAAGGTTTCAGTTTATCGTATCCGTCCAGGTGCCAAATAAAATTTGGGCTCTTTGCGTGATATTGTCGCCTTTGAAGTCTATGCCTTGAGCGCCTTTGTACCCCTTCTGGGTCCATTATTCTTAACGCATTCCTAACAAATTCCTTGCTAACAGACAATTTATGGTCAACAACTAATCTCTGCCACATAGATCTGTATCCGACAATGCTTCCACTTCCTTTTAGCTCCTCCCATGGCTTCTGCTATCTCATCAAGATTGCTGAAGCGTCGTCGTCCGAGGTTTTTATTCGCTAAGATTCTTTTAAGCTGTCGTAGACTTAAAGGTATTCCATTATTTAAAAAGAGGCAATCAATGATTTCCTTGTAATTGAAGCCCAAATGGAAATATTCCTCAATCATATGATTACGAAGGTCGTTATCCGCCCTGCCGATTTACTTGAGAGATGAGTGATTTAGGACAGCGGCTTCTCCCAGAAGGTTTAAAAGACCTAGCGTCAATAAATGATAATACGGTTGAGACGTGTTCTTGAAAAGGATTTTTTGCTTAATTTTTGTCCCTAATACAAGACAAGATATTTATTAAGAGTATTACTGTACTTGAAATTTCTTGTCGGCGTAAACTAAAGTAAGAATCAAGCTTGTTCTTCCTGTTGCGGTTTTCGAGAATGGCATGGTTTTGTGTTTTCCGACCGACAATTTACGCTGTCAACACAGAAAATAGCGAAACAATAAAACTAGCTAATTAATTAATTAACATAATGAGTTTTACGAATACGGCAGTATTCAGACCTATCTTAATTGCTACTTACCTTTTCTAGATCGGAGTCCGCCGAGTCAGCCATCTTGCTCACAACTACACGTGTTCATAACCTGAGCCCGCAATAAATCTAGCAGCGGTCTACAAATGAGCGCTAGAGAAAAAAAAGTCGCGCCGGCTAAAAAAAAGTCACGCCAGCGAGAAAAAAGTCGCGCCGCCGGAAAAAAAAGTCGCGCCGGCAAAAAAAAGTCACGCCGTCGAAAAAAAAGTCGCGCCATCAAAAAAAAAGTCGCGCCGGCGAAAAAAAAGTCGCGCCAGCAAAAAAAAGTCGCGCCGTCGAAAAAAAGTCGCGCCGTCAAAAATAAAGTCGCGCCGGCGAAAAAAAAGTCGCGCCAGCGAAAAAAAAGTCGCGCCGTCGAAAAAAAAGTCGCGCCGTCAAAAAAAAAAGTCGCGCCGGCGAAAAAAAAGTCACGCCGGCAAAAAAAAAGTCGCGCCAGCGAAAAAAAGTCGCGCCGGCGAAAAAAAAGTCACGCCGGCAAAAAAAAAGTCGCGCCAGCGAAAAAAAGTCGCGCCGGCGAAAAAAAAGTCGTGCCAGACAAAAAAAAGTCGCGCCAGACCAGAAAAACTTCGCGCCAATGGTAAGAAAGTATACATCCGCAATATGAAGTTGCACGCACGCGTGTATGGCACTAACAGGGCTCCGTACATAACGGTAGGATGACAGCAGAATTGCCCAACGCTGGAGGCGAGAGGCCGCAAGGACTGGCGTAGCGCCTTGAGGTGAAAATATCTTCAGTAAGGGCTTGTGGTCAGTGTGGAGAGTGAATTTCCGTCCAAAAAGGTACATGTAGAATTTTGTCACGCCAAATACTATGGCAAGTCCCTCCTTTTCAATTTGGCTGTAATTCTTTTCTGCTGGGCTGAGGGATCTGGAGGCATAGGCGATGGGTCTTTCCACGCCATCTGGGAAACGATGAGAGATTACTGCTCCGATACCATACTGACTCGCATCGCACTCTAACACAATGGGCAGGTCAGGATTGAAGTGGACCAACACCTTTGAGGACGTGAGAGACTCCTTGGCAAGTCGGAAAGCCTGGTCGCACGCTGCAGTCCACTGGAATTCCTTGTCCTTCTGCAACAGCTGGTTGAGAGGATGAACAATGGTGCTTAAGTTTGGAATGAACTTGCCATGACAGGTTAGTAGCCCAAGGAATGCTCGTACTTGGGTGGCATTTTCCGGTGTGGGGGCAGACTTGATAGCTTCAACTTTCTCTTCTGTTGGAGAGATTCCATCAGCAGAGAGTTTGTAACCCATATATGTCACAGTCCTTTGCATAAATTTGCATTTGCTCAATTTAGGCCTCAGACCATACTCCTGAAGCCGGGTTAATACACGTGCTAAATTGCTAAGGTGCTCAGCATCATCTTTCCCAGTGAGGAGAATGTCATCCTGGATACAAGCAACTTGGTCTAACCCTTGCAAGATGACGTCCATAGTGCGCTGGAAGACTGCCGGCGATGATGCAATGCCAAATGGTAAACGAGTATAACGGTAGAGGCCACGGTGGGTGTTTATGGTGACAAACTTCTGACTCTCTTCGTCAAGGGTAAGCTGCTGATATGCATTCTTCAAATCCAGCTTTGTGTATTTTTGTCCACCCCTGAGCTTGTGAAAGACATCCCATGGTAGTGGAATTGGGTAACTTGGAACATTTAAATGGGGGTTAACTGTGATGGCATAGTTTCCACAGGACCTAGTACTTCCATCAGACTTGGGAACATGCACCATGGGCGTGGCCCAATCACTGAATTCAACTTTACGAATTATACCATCTCGCTCAAGGCGATTGTATTCATCTTCAACTGCTTGCTGGAGTGCATAAGGCACAGTTCTGGCTCTGAAGAATTTTGGTGAAACTCCCTCTTTCAGTTCAAGTTTGGCAGACAGTCCTTTAATAGTTCCGAGTTCATCCTTGAATAAATCTGAGTGGTTTTGAATGACAACATGCAGCTTTTGAGTGACTACGGACGAAACTGAAGACTCAGTAACATGTATGCGGAAGATTTCGTTCCAATCCAAACGAATTTCAGTGAGCCAATTTCTTCCCAGAAGTGAGGGTCCAGCACCAGCAACAACAGTGAGGGGAAGGGTTGCAGACTGAGACTTGTATCTGGCACTGACATTGAACTGACCAAGAACATGAATGGGGTCACCAGTGTAAGCATGCAACTCTGTAGTACTACGCTCAAGGGGTATGCCCTTGAAATACTTCGCGTGAGTCTCCTCAGAAATAATTGAAATACCAGCACCTGTGTCAAGTTCCATTAACACAGATTGATTGTTCAGTTCAATTGGAACCTCGATTCCATGTTGACCAGCAGAAATGGAATAAAGAGACATAGAGAAGGGGTCAGCTGAGTGATCATATTCTGTTGCTTCATCCACTGCATTCACTCTGGCAGATTTGCTCATGCAGGCTTCAGCAATGTGACCCACTCGTTTACATTTATGGCAAGTAGAATTTCTGTACTTACAGTTGGATCGTGGATGTCCCAGCTTACCACCACTTAAACAAGTGGAATTCTGTTGATTACCTGAAGAAGGCCTGGCCTGATTGCCTGGTACTTTAGGTGGTCGTTTGTTTCTGTCTTTGTTAAAGGGCCTGCCTGTATCGTAAACCTTGTGCACTTCGTCAGCACTGGTAAGCTGGGGATTGAGTTGAGCAACGTCATTCTCTGCAGCTTCTTGACCCTGAGCTATTTGTAGAGCTCGCTCAAAATTGACATCTTCTGTGAGCAACCGTTTTTGGATAGCTCTGCTTCGAAGACCACACACAAACCGATCTCGTAAGGCCTCGGGCAAATGGGTGCCAAAGTTGCATGTTGAAGCCAAACGCTGAAGTTGAGCGGCAAATTCGGCAACACTGGTGCTTTCCGCTTGTACGAAGGTGTGAAAACGGTATCTTTCGGAGATCACTAATCTTTTCGGGGCGAACTGCTTCTTTAAAATGGCTGTCAATTCAGCGTAACTCTTGGAGGAAGGAGAAGCTGGTGAGCACAGGTCTGCTAGAACGTCGTATACTTTCCCGCCAGTGACTGAAATCAAAATGGCTCTACGTCGATGCGAAGTAGAAGAATCGGCTTCGACTTCGTTTGCCACGAAATATTGCTCTAGACGATCCAAGTAGTGGTCGATATTTGTACTCTTAGGGTCGAACTCTTCAATCTTCCCTAAGCTGGCCATATTTCAGCATCCTCGTCGCCAGAAATGTTATGTTTCGGGAGTGGAAAAACACACACGTGCACTCAAGATGGAGGGCACTCGAGAACACTTTAATGAACATGCGCATGTGGCAAATACCACTGTATACAAATCTACATATCGTACTACATATCAATCTTCATATGCTGTGTCTACAATGTGGTGGCTTTGAGTATGCTTGATGAATTTGCCTTTATGAGGAGAAAAAAGGTTCAAATATTAATTTTTTACTTTCATGTTTTGGAAGTCTTTTCTGCAAAATGTTGTAATTTTAGCATATAGCTGTGTTATCATGCATTTCTTGACTGCCAGGTTTAGGCTGTAATATAATGTTGATAGTAAAGTTCAATAAAAAAAGATACCTTTGTTTCTGTAATGTGCAGCTTTTTGTTTGTTGTCACCTGTTTTGCCTATGTGCAAATGTTATGTACCTAGTGTGGTGTTTGGGGAGATAAATAACCCACTAGACACCATGTAAAGCAACTAACATAGTTTACAGTGAGGACACTCGAACCGTGAACACTTGATATTTGTTTGTACATTTTTTTAGCGACTATAGAATGCGGGCTCGACCTTTTGATAAGAGTATTTAATGTTTTTAAACTTACAAAATGCGAAACATGTAACGCTATACATCATAAGAAGAGCCATTGTTTCTTAATTGTCAAAAAAAAAATGTACAGAAAAATGTCAAGTGTTCACGGTTCGAGTGTCCTTACTGTAATGGCCAATACTGAAATACACACTTCTTGGCCAAGGCACATGGTAAAACCACATGACGCAAGAGAACCAGCAGTCAACATACATAAGACCTATCTCATTTTGGTACAAGGCTTGGTTGTGCAGAATTACTGAATGATTATAAACAATTATTGAATGAGGTTTTTGTGATATCTAGAATAATTAAGGTCAAGGTAAGGGTTATCAGCCAAAGCCGAATGCTGAGGCTGATAACCCTTACTCGACCAAGATTATTCTGGCTATCACAAAAAACCGAATCGAATAATTGTTTTATTATACATGAAACGAAAAAATGGAAGTCATGTTTTTGCTTCTTCAATGACTGGAAGCAACACAAAGCGTGCAAACTTGACATGATTACCCGTGACCTTGAGTGTCCTTGACATGATTAATTATTGAGTTCTTTTTTTGGAAAAAAAAATACCTCTTAGTCGGCGCGTCGAGTATGTTGTGGACGGGTCAATGGATCAGTGAGTGAGTGAGAGATGTATGTATGTCACACCAATCAGATCGGATCTACTATAAACAGCTAATCAAATTTTTTTGTTTTAAAGGTAAATGGTATATGAGAAGATTTGATCCCGATAAAGTTCAGAACGGCCATATTTATTCTTCTATAAAAGAGGAGGAAATATTCATATGTTGGGGTTACTTCGGCATTTTTTGCATATGATCACCGTTTCCGACTCTATACGGACAATCATGCACATGCATTTTTGCCGAATTCTAAAATAGTCAAAATAACTGATCATTTATGCTAGATCCTTAAGTTGACATTCTACTATTACGAGCGTAGAAGCTGTGGACTCGTAGCATTTATATAACCTTGAATGAAACACTCTTCGGAGTAAAACCGCTACTTGCCCGCGTAAGTGTTAGTCCTATCTAGGGCATCTCTACGTCTCAACAAGACAACGGATTTTTATCCAACGTCATTCCTGATCAACTTTCACGCTACAAAACCTTGAAATTCGATAAAATACTACATCACTCCTTTCTGGTTGAGTGTTTTTTAACATTTTCGAAATGAAACGGGTTTTGTTGGCATATTTTTCGCACTAATTACTCACGCAGCACGCCACGCGTGCGGCACATCCAGAGTGCGACCTTCACACCTCACAGGATCGAAATTTCCTTAATGTGTTTGGTTAGTCAATTCCTACCAATCAGCTTATTGCTTTAACAACCAATCACAAAACACCTTGCTGATTAAGGAACACTATAAAAAGAGACCTGACTTCACTATCAGCACTCAGCACTAGCTCCCATTGCGAGCTCTTTGAATAAAAAGCAACTGACGAAGAATCCAATAGTTTGGGTTCGAAACCGGTCTTGCGCTAATAGCTGATATACAGTTCTTTTCAGAACTACATGGCCATTTGTTACAACTTAAAATCCAGCCGCATCGAATCTTAAAAAGATTCTCATGAAACACTGGCACATGATTTAACAACAGGCTAGGCTCAAAGAAATCTTTAATCAGCCACCGATTGTACCTTACAAGAAGGAAAAATCTCTGAAGGACATGATTGTCCGCGCCAAACTCCCTTCAACAAAACAACAATCATAAAAAGAACGAATTATTTTCGTTTCGAAGGAAATTTGCATATGATCACCGTTTCCGACTCTATACGGACAATCATGCACATGCATTTTTGCCGAATTCTAAAATAGTCAAAATAACTGATCATTTATGCTAGATCCTTAAGTTGACATTCTACTATTACGAGCGTAGAAGCTGTGGACTCGTAGCATTTATATAACCTAGTTGTATGTAAATGAACGAGATGTTTTTATTTTTAGTTACAAAGGTAACTTGATATTTTTGTTTTTCACAAGGTGTAAATTCAATTAGACGTCACGCATCCTTGCTTCTAGTTCTTAGGAAATGTTTTAGGGGTGACGAGACTATTTTGATCTGAAAGAGTTCGAACGTTTACAATACTAAGTACAGGTAACGATTGTTTTGTTCTTGTTGCATGCAAATATAGAGAGAGATTTTTATTTTTTAGTTACAAACGGTAATTTGACACTTGGTTTTTGCAAGGGAGTAAATTCAATTAGAGCTAACAAATCGTCAGCACCTGTTCCTACGAGATGCTTGCTGTTTTTAGTTACAAATGGTAACTTGACACTTTTGTTTTTCGTGTCGGAGAAAATCGTTCGCACGAGATGCTTGCCATTTTTAGTTATAAATGGTAACTTGACACTTCTTTTCTTGATATGGGAATAAATTCAATTGGAGCTTACAAATTGTCGGCTATTGTTTCCAGGATATTAAAGAAAAAAGGAACTTTAATTTCTAAACTGTTTTTACGTCTCTGCAGTAGCAGTTTATAGCTTTATTTGACATTCATTTCAGTTCGATATTTTTTGAAGACTGCGTGGCGTCAACTTTAAATGCAAACTCAGACTTTCAACGTATCAGAAAGTTCTTTTTTCGCTTTCTATTTTCAGTGAAGTAGTGTTGTTTTGTTAAAAGGGTAAACTTGCGACTCGTATAAAATGCGAAACGTTTTCTTAACGGCTTGAGTATTTTTGAGCAAAAATTGCTCTAGGGGTTGAGAGGGCTATGAGATCGGTGAGTGATGGGGGGTTACGCATATGCGCATGTCACACCAATCACAGTGTGGGTTGTATCAAAGAACGAATCAAATTGGCTGTTAGAAAATAAGATGATATCTATAGTAATTTGGAGACGTGTCAGGTTACTGTAGTTTGCTCAGTAAAACATTTTGCATGTCATCGATTTAATTCTACTATCTCTGAAACCTTTCAGTTGACAAAAAAATAACTCTTGCACGCCTTGCGTGCCTGTGTTTGTATAATCTGCAGTTATGATGTCATGGGCACTGATTTCGAAAATTCACTGTATGCTCTCTGCCAATCAGAAAAGAGTTAGAGATTTGATGTACAATAACTGATGTTGTTAGTATTCACTAGCAATAACTTAATTAGCCTCAGGCCCTCTGAACTGACTCCAGATCAGTTGTTTGTAGACATCAGCTCCCATCTGATCGTTTCTCATTTGCTCATTCTAGTTGTTTGATTTAACCTCCCTCCCTCCTCCCTCCCTCCTCCCTCCCCCCCTCCCTCCCCCCCTCCCCTCTGATTGGGTCCCTGCTTGAGTCCCCAGACTATCTCTCTTACGTGGCGCAGAGCCCATGTGACGGCTGGGTGACTGGCAGGGATACAAATGTTAATGTAAATGTTTTACTCTCATTTGCATATATGACGACTGTAACGCGATACTTCTGTTTACATCTCAGAAAAAATCTCGACTTCTGTTCTGCTTTGGAGATACGTTTGCTCGTATATCAAGACAAATGGTTTGTTTCAGTATCAAACTAGAACAACAGAGTGGTTTGATAATTTTTTTCAGAATGCACTTCGTCAGAGTATTAAGTAAAAAATATATCATGTGATACAATGACTTAAACGGAATGTGTTGGTTTAGTAGTAACTTAGTTGATTCTTTGGATCATATTTATGGTAAGACGGCTAAGTTACTTGAACAGTATGCGTGATATAGTTTACAAAAAAATATAAAATTTTAGTTCATACAATAACGTTCAATATTATTGTTTTCAATCAGCAGAAATAAAAGAAAGCGGGGGCAGCTTTAGTGATAACTATTACTAGTTTAACCTTAATCAGTTTAACAGACAAACTCTGGAGTTCACCAAAATGCGTGCCGTTTACGCTGCTTAATTAGTGTCTCTATCTTACATTCTCCTTGCCTTGTGATCCGCGGTAAATAACCTATCAAACAGAATTTTAATTTTCCATGACTTTGCAGATCAGGAAATGGAATTCTTAAATTCCATGACTTTCCAGGTTTTCCATGACCTGAACGAACCCTCTATAGGGTATAAACAAGGCAAGGAGAATGTAAGATAGAGACACTAATTAAGCAGCGTAAACGGCACGCATTTTGGTGAACTCCAGAGTTTGTCTGTTAAACTGATTAAGGTTAAACTAGTAATAGTTATCACTAAAGCTGCCCCCGCTTTCTTTTATTTCTGCTGATTGAAAACAATAATATTGAACGTTATTGTATGAACTAAAATTTTATATTTTTTTGTAAACTATATCACGCATACTGTTCAAGTAACTTAGCCGTCTTACCATAAATATGATCCAAAGAATCAACTAAGTTACTACTAAACCAACACATTCCGTTTAAGTCATTGTATCACATGATATATTTTTTACTTAATACTCTGACGAAGTGCATTCTGAAAAAAATTATCAAACCACTCTGTTGTTCTAGTTTGATACTGAAACAAACCATTTGTCTTGATATACGAGCAAACGTATCTCCAAAGCAGAACAGAAGTCGAGATTTTTTCTGAGATGTAAACAGAAGTATCGCGTTACAGTCGTCATATATGCAAATGAGAGTAAAACATTTACATTAACATTTGTATCCCTGCCAGTCACCCAGCCGTCACATGGGCTCTGCGCCACGTAAGAGAGATAGTCTGGGGACTCAAGCAGGGACCCAATCAGAGGGGAGGGGGGGAGGGAGGGGGGGAGGGAGGAGGGAGGGAGGAGGGAGGGAGGTTAAATCAAACAACTAGAATGAGCAAATGAGAAACGATCAGATGGGAGCTGATGTCTACAAACAACTGATCTGGAGTCAGTTCAGAGGGCCTGAGGCTAATTAAGTTATTGCTAGTGAATACTAACAACATCAGTTATTGTACATCAAATCTCTAACTCTTTTCTGATTGGCAGAGAGCATACAGTGAATTTTCGAAATCAGTGCCCATGACATCATAACTGCAGATTATACAAACACAGGCACGCAAGGCGTGCAAGAGTTATTTTTTTGTCAACTGAAAGGTTTCAGAGATAGTAGAATTAAATCGATGACATGCAAAATGTTTTACTGAGCAAACTACAGTAACCTGACACGTCTCCAAATTACTATAGATATCATCTTATTTTCTAACAGCCAATTTGATTCGTTCTTTGATACAACCCACACTGTGATTGGTGTGACATGCGCATATGCGTAACCCCCCATCACTCACCGATCTCATAGCCCTCTCAACCCCTAGAGCAATTTTTGCTCAAAAATACTCAAGCCGTTAAGAAAACGTTTCGCATTTTATACGAGTCGCAAGTTTACCCTTTTAACAAAACAACACTACTTCACTGAAAATAGAAAGCGAAAAAAGAACTTTCTGATACGTTGAAAGTCTGAGTTTGCATTTAAAGTTGACGCCACGCAGTCTTCAAAAAATATCGAACTGAAATGAATGTCAAATAAAGCTATAAACTGCTACTGCAGAGACGTAAAAACAGTTTAGAAATTAAAGTTCCTTTTTTCTTTAATATCCTGGAAACAATAGCCGACAATTTGTAAGCTCCAATTGAATTTATTCCCATATCAAGAAAAGAAGTGTCAAGTTACCATTTATAACTAAAAATGGCAAGCATCTCGTGCGAACGATTTTCTCCGACACGAAAAACAAAAGTGTCAAGTTACCATTTGTAACTAAAAACAGCAAGCATCTCGTAGGAACAGGTGCTGACGATTTGTTAGCTCTAATTGAATTTACTCCCTTGCAAAAACCAAGTGTCAAATTACCGTTTGTAACTAAAAAATAAAAATCTCTCTCTATATTTGCATGCAACAAGAACAAAACAATCGTTACCTGTACTTAGTATTGTAAACGTTCGAACTCTTTCAGATCAAAATAGTCTCGTCACCCCTAAAACATTTCCTAAGAACTAGAAGCAAGGATGCGTGACGTCTAATTGAATTTACACCTTGTGAAAAACAAAAATATCAAGTTACCTTTGTAACTAAAAATAAAAACATCTCGTTCATTTACATACAACTAGGTTATATAAATGCTACGAGTCCACAGCTTCTACGCTCGTAATAGTAGAATGTCAACTTAAGGATCTAGCATAAATGATCAGTTATTTTGACTATTTTAGAATTCGGCAAAAATGCATGTGCATGATTGTCCGTATAGAGTCGGAAACGGTGATCATATGCAAATTTCCTTCGAAACGAAAATAATTCGTTCTTTTTATGATTGTTGTTTTGTTGAAGGGAGTTTGGCGCGGACAATCATGTCCTTCAGAGATTTTTCCTTCTTGTAAGGTACAATCGGTGGCTGATTAAAGATTTCTTTGAGCCTAGCCTGTTGTTAAATCATGTGCCAGTGTTTCATGAGAATCTTTTTAAGATTCGATGCGGCTGGATTTTAAGTTGTAACAAATGGCCATGTAGTTCTGAAAAGAACTGTATATCAGCTATTAGCGCAAGACCGGTTTCGAACCCAAACTATTGGATTCTTCGTCAGTTGCTTTTTATTCAAAGAGCTCGCAATGGGAGCTAGTGCTGAGTGCTGATAGTGAAGTCAGGTCTCTTTTTATAGTGTTCCTTAATCAGCAAGGTGTTTTGTGATTGGTTGTTAAAGCAATAAGCTGATTGGTAGGAATTGACTAACCAAACACATTAAGGAAATTTCGATCCTGTGAGGTGTGAAGGTCGCACTCTGGATGTGCCGCACGCGTGGCGTGCTGCGTGAGTAATTAGTGCGAAAAATATGCCAACAAAACCCGTTTCATTTCGAAAATGTTAAAAAACACTCAACCAGAAAGGAGTGATGTAGTATTTTATCGAATTTCAAGGTTTTGTAGCGTGAAAGTTGATCAGGAATGACGTTGGATAAAAATCCGTTGTCTTGTTGAGACGTAGAGATGCCCTAGATAGGACTAACACTTACGCGGGCAAGTAGCGGTTTTACTCCGAAGAGTGTTTCATTCAAGGTTATATAAATGCTACGAGTCCACAGCTTCTACGCTCGTAATAGTAGAATGTCAACTTAAGGATCTAGCATAAATGATCAGTTATTTTGACTATTTTAGAATTCGGCAAAAATGCATGTGCATGATTGTCCGTATAGAGTCGGAAACGGTGATCATATGCAAAAAATGCCGAAGTAACCCCAACATATGAATATTTCCTCCTCTTTTATAGAAGAATAAATATGGCCGTTCTGAACTTTATCGGGATCAAATCTTCTCATATACCATTTACCTTTAAAACAAAAAAATTTGATTAGCTGTTTATAGTAGATCCGATCTGATTGGTGTGACATACATACATCTCTCACTCACTCACTGATCCATTGACCCGTCCACAACATACTCGACGCGCCGACTAAGAGGTATTTTTTTTCCAAAAAAAGAACTCAATAATTAATCATGTCAAGGACACTCAAGGTCACGGGTAATCATGTCAAGTTTGCACGCTTTGTGTTGCTTCCAGTCATTGAAGAAGCAAAAACATGACTTCCATTTTTTCGTTTCATGTATAATAAAACAATTATTCGATTCGGTTTTTGTGATAGCCAGAATAATCTTGGTCGAGTAAGGGTTATCAGCCTCAGCATTCGGCTTTGGCTGATAACCCTTACCTTGACCTTAATTATTCTAGATATCACAAAAACCTCATTCAATAATTGTTTATAATCATTCAGTAATTCTGCACAACCAAGCCTTGTACCAAAATGAGATAGGTCTTATGTATGTTGACTGCTGGTTCTCTTGCGTCATGTGGTTTTACCATGTGCCTTGGCCAAGAAGTGTGTATTTCAGTATTGGCCATTACAGTAAGGACACTCGAACCGTGAACACTTGACATTTTTCTGTACATTTTTTTTTTGACAATTAAGAAACAATGGCTCTTCTTATGATGTATAGCGTTACATGTTTCGCATTTTGTAAGTTTAAAAACATTAAATACTCTTATCAAAAGGTCGAGCCCGCATTCTATAGTCGCTAAAAAAATGTACAAACAAATATCAAGTGTTCACGGTTCGAGTGTCCTCACTGTAAACTATGTTAGTTGCTTTACATGGTGTCTAGTGGGTTATTTATCTCCCCAAACACCACACTAGGTACATAACATTTGCACATAGGCAAAACAGGTGACAACAAACAAAAAGCTGCACATTACAGAAACAAAGGTATCTTTTTTTATTGAACTTTACTATCAACATTATATTACAGCCTAAACCTGGCAGTCAAGAAATGCATGATAACACAGCTATATGCTAAAATTACAACATTTTGCAGAAAAGACTTCCAAAACATGAAAGTAAAAAATTAATATTTGAACCTTTTTTCTCCTCATAAAGGCAAATTCATCAAGCATACTCAAAGCCACCACATTGTAGACACAGCATATGAAGATTGATATGTAGTACGATATGTAGATTTGTATACAGTGGTATTTGCCACATGCGCATGTTCATTAAAGTGTTCTCGAGTGCCCTCCATCTTGAGTGCACGTGTGTGTTTTTCCACTCCCGAAACATAACATTTCTGGCGACGAGGATGCTGAAATATGGCCAGCTTAGGGAAGATTGAAGAGTTCGACCCTAAGAGTACAAATATCGACCACTACTTGGATCGTCTAGAGCAATATTTCGTGGCAAACGAAGTCGAAGCCGATTCTTCTACTTCGCATCGACGTAGAGCCATTTTGATTTCAGTCACTGGCGGGAAAGTATACGACGTTCTAGCAGACCTGTGCTCACCAGCTTCTCCTTCCTCCAAGAGTTACGCTGAATTGACAGCCATTTTAAAGAAGCAGTTCGCCCCGAAAAGATTAGTGATCTCCGAAAGATACCGTTTTCACACCTTCGTACAAGCGGAAAGCACCAGTGTTGCCGAATTTGCCGCTCAACTTCAGCGTTTGGCTTCAACATGCAACTTTGGCACCCATTTGCCCGAGGCCTTACGAGATCGGTTTGTGTGTGGTCTTCGAAGCAGAGCTATCCAAAAACGGTTGCTCACAGAAGATGTCAATTTTGAGCGAGCTCTACAAATAGCTCAGGGTCAAGAAGCTGCAGAGAATGACGTTGCTCAACTCAATCCCCAGCTTACCAGTGCTGACGAAGTGCACAAGGTTTACGATACAGGCAGGCCCTTTAACAAAGACAGAAACAAACGACCACCTAAAGTACCAGGCAATCAGGCCAGGCCTTCTTCAGGTAATCAACAGAATTCCACTTGTTTAAGTGGTGGTAAGCTGGGACATCCACGATCCAACTGTAAGTACAGAAATTCTACTTGCCATAAATGTAAACGAGTGGGTCACATTGCTGAAGCCTGCATGAGCAAATCTGCCAGAGTGAATGCAGTGGATGAAGCAACAGAATATGATCACTCAGCTGACCCCTTCTCTATGTCTCTTTATTCCATTTCTGCTGGTCAACATGGAATCGAGGTTCCAATTGAACTGAACAATCAATCTGTGTTAATGGAACTTGACACAGGTGCTGGTATTTCAATTATTTCTGAGGAGAC
This sequence comes from Platygyra sinensis, assembly GCA_019787425.1. Taxonomy (NCBI): domain Eukaryota; kingdom Metazoa; phylum Cnidaria; class Anthozoa; order Scleractinia; family Merulinidae; genus Platygyra; species Platygyra sinensis. The sequence goes on along the minus strand of JAHPZR010029864.1, from coordinate 28,502 downwards.
TCACGCGAAGTATTTCAAGGGCATACCCCTTGAGCGTAGTACTACAGAGTTGCATGCTTACACTGGTGACCCCATTCATGTTCTTGGTCAGTTCAATGTCAGTGCCAGATACAAGTCTCAGTCTGCAACCCTTCCCCTCACTGTTGTTGCTGGTGCTGGACCCTCACTTCTGGGAAGAAATTGGCTCACTGAAATTCGTTTGGATTGGAACGAAATCTTCCGCATACATGTTACTGAGTCTTCAGTTTCGTCCGTAGTCACTCAAAAGCTGCATGTTGTCATTCAAAACCACTCAGATTTATTCAAGGATGAACTCGGAACTATTAAAGGACTGTCTGCCAAACTTGAACTGAAAGAGGGAGTTTCACCAAAATTCTTCAGAGCCAGAACTGTGCCTTATGCACTCCAGCAAGCAGTTGAAGATGAATACAATCGCCTTGAGCGAGATGGTATAATTCGTAAAGTTGAATTCAGTGATTGGGCCACGCCCATGGTGCATGTTCCCAAGTCTGATGGAAGTACTAGGTCCTGTGGAAACTATGCCATCACAGTTAACCCCCATTTAAATGTTCCAAGTTACCCAATTCCACTACCATGGGATGTCTTTCACAAGCTCAGGGGTGGACAAAAATACACAAAGCTGGATTTGAAGAATGCATATCAGCAGCTTACCCTTGACGAAGAGAGTCAGAAGTTTGTCACCATAAACACCCACCGTGGCCTCTACCGTTATACTCGTTTACCATTTGGCATTGCATCATCGCCGGCAGTCTTCCAGCGCACTATGGACGTCATCTTGCAAGGGTTAGACCAAGTTGCTTGTATCCAGGATGACATTCTCCTCACTGGGAAAGATGATGCTGAGCACCTTAGCAATTTAGCACGTGTATTAACCCGGCTTCAGGAGTATGGTCTGAGGCCTAAATTGAGCAAATGCAAATTTATGCAAAGGACTGTGACATATATGGGTTACAAACTCTCTGCTGATGGAATCTCTCCAACAGAAGAGAAAGTTGAAGCTATCAAGTCTGCCCCCACACCGGAAAATGCCACCCAAGTACGAGCATTCCTTGGGCTACTAACCTGTCATGGCAAGTTCATTCCAAACTTAAGCACCATTGTTCATCCTCTCAACCAGCTGTTGCAGAAGGACAAGGAATTCCAGTGGACTGCAGCGTGCGACCAGGCTTTCCGACTTGCCAAGGAGTCTCTCACGTCCTCAAAGGTGTTGGTCCACTTCAATCCTGACCTGCCCATTGTGTTAGAGTGCGATGCGAGTCAGTATGGTATCGGAGCAGTAATCTCTCATCGTTTCCCAGATGGCGTGGAAAGACCCATCGCCTATGCCTCCAGATCCCTCAGCCCAGCAGAAAAGAATTACAGCCAAATTGAAAAGGAGGGACTTGCCATAGTATTTGGCGTGACAAAATTCTACATGTACCTTTTTGGACGGAAATTCACTCTCCACACTGACCACAAGCCCTTACTGAAGATATTTTCACCTCAAGGCGCTACGCCAGTCCTTGCGGCCTCTCGCCTCCAGCGTTGGGCAATTCTGCTGTCATCCTACCGTTATGTACGGAGCCCTGTTAGTGCCATACACGCGTGCGTGCAACTTCATATTGCGGATGTATACTTTCTTACCATTGGCGCGAAGTTTTTCTGGTCTGGCGCGACTTTTTTTTGTCTGGCACGACTTTTTTTTCGCCGGCGCGACTTTTTTTCGCTGGCGCGACTTTTTTTTTGCCGGCGTGACTTTTTTTTCGCCGGCGCGACTTTTTTTCGCTGGCGCGACTTTTTTTTTGCCGGCGTGACTTTTTTTTCGCCGGCGCGACTTTTTTTTTGACGGCGCGACTTTTTTTTCGACGGCGCGACTTTTTTTTCGCTGGCGCGACTTTTTTTTCGCCGGCGCGACTTTATTTTTGACGGCGCGACTTTTTTTCGACGGCGCGACTTTTTTTTGCTGGCGCGACTTTTTTTTCGCCGGCGCGACTTTTTTTTTGATGGCGCGACTTTTTTTTCGACGGCGTGACTTTTTTTTGCCGGCGCGACTTTTTTTTCCGGCGGCGCGACTTTTTTCTCGCTGGCGTGACTTTTTTTTAGCCGGCGCGACTTTTTTTTCTCTAGCGCTCATTTGTAGACCGCTGCTAGATTTATTGCGGGCTCAGGTTATGAACACGTGTAGTTGTGAGCAAGATGGCTGACTCGGCGGACTCCGATCTAGAAAAGGTAAGTAGCAATTAAGATAGGTCTGAATACTGCCGTATTCGTAAAACTCATTATGTTAATTAATTAATTAGCTAGTTTTATTGTTTCGCTATTTTCTGTGTTGACAGCGTAAATTGTCGGTCGGAAAACACAAAACCATGCCATTCTCGAAAACCGCAACAGGAAGAACAAGCTTGATTCTTACTTTAGTTTACGCCGACAAGAAATTTCAAGTACAGTAATACTCTTAATAAATATCTTGTCTTGTATTAGGGACAAAAATTAAGCAAAAAATCCTTTTCAAGAACACGTCTCAACCGTATTATCATTTATTGACGCTAGGTCTTTTAAACCTTCTGGGAGAAGCCGCTGTCCTAAATCACTCATCTCTCAAGTAAATCGGCAGGGCGGATAACGACCTTCGTAATCATATGATTGAGGAATATTTCCATTTGGGCTTCAATTACAAGGAAATCATTGATTGCCTCTTTTTAAATAATGGAATACCTTTAAGTCTACGACAGCTTAAAAGAATCTTAGCGAATAAAAACCTCGGACGACGACGCTTCAGCAATCTTGATGAGATAGCAGAAGCCATGGGAGGAGCTAAAAGGAAGTGGAAGCATTGTCGGATACAGATCTATGTGGCAGAGATTAGTTGTTGACCATAAATTGTCTGTTAGCAAGGAATTTGTTAGGAATGCGTTAAGAATAATGGACCCAGAAGGGGTACAAAGGCGCTCAAGGCATAGACTTCAAAGGCGACAATATCACGCAAAGAGCCCAAATTTTATTTGGCACCTGGACGGATACGATAAACTGAAACCTTACGGATTTTGTATACACGGTTGCATTGACGGATATTCGAGAAAAATCATGTGGCTTGAAGTTGGGCGTACGAATAATCATCCTGGTGTTGTAGCAAGCTATTTTATTAACTGTGTACAAGATGTTGGAGGCACCGCCAGTGTAATTCGTGGAGACATGGGGACAGAAAATGTGAGAATCGCTGCTATTCAACGTTATCTACGACATGAAGAAGGAGATAGTTGGTCAGGGGAGAAAAGCTTTCTTTATGGAAGATCAGTCGCTAATCAGAGAATAGAAGCATGGTGGGGGCAACTGCGAAGAGGAGCTTCTGATTGGTGGATTACTCATTTTAAAGATTTGAGAGACAGAGGACTATACTGTGATGCGTGGGGTTTTTTTAACTATGCGTTCACCAGTGCACGCGAATTTCGGATTGGCTGAGAGCACTGAAACGTCAATCAAATGTTAATCTATACGTCTCATTTTTCCCAGGGGAAAAGGTTTGTTTTCATACACAAATTTGCAAATGGAGAATGCGAAGAAATGCACAGAGGAAGCTTTGGATTCTCTGAATATCCGCGGGGAAAGGAGAAAAATTGTACTGAAGGAAGAACAGGAGAGAGATTTCGGGGAATGATGTGTAAACTGGGGTTGACTAACGTACACGACTTCTACGGTTCGTGACATTTGTACATTTGCCGTTCTCTGTTGGGTCACTCGACCTTTTGCCGCTTCACTCGTGTTTATGAAGGGCACTTCATGTAATGTTACAAGAAGGAATTTAAATTAGAGTAAAGCAGAGCAGTAGATCGTGCTATGGCAAATTTTAAGAGGTCATAGGACTGCATGATTTCCGCTGTTGTATACGTGTCGCTTCGCGAGTTTGACACTCAGTCTGTAATTTCCAATCTGTTAGTGTTCTGTTTTGGCTCGTTTCTTTTGAAACATATGTTTTTAAATCTCCAAGCATTTACTTTTGAGGGACAGATATGACGTTTTCTGTGAACGTGTTGCTTTAATACTTATATCTATATTGTGACGCCGAGCCCGGCTGTGATTAGAACTGTTTACCTTCGTAAGTTTTTCATCGAAGCCGCCATGGCTTTATTTCGAGAAAGCTATACGCTTGTCTAGAGAAATTTTGTGTTTCTTGCCGCTATCTGATCGAGCTTATGTTTCTGGCGCTCGATGTATAGGTTTATTCCTCCTTTGATCGCTCTGGTACCACAGGATTATGTAGCTCTTTACACGCAAGTCTGTTGACTGTTTGCGTGATTCGGCTTAGTTTCATGTTTCATGTTACACTTCGTTCTCTGATTGGCTTAATTAACTGATTCATCGAAAGTGCTAAAAGTGGGCGGCAAGCAAAAACCATACCAAATGTGGCAGGCGGGAATTTCACTCGCGGCTTCGCCGCTCGCGAATTCCTCGCGGGCTTCGCCCGCGATGGAAGCCGGCGCTCGCTCGCTCTCACGCATCCCGCCAGTTACGCCAGCTACTGAATTATACACCCGGCTGTTGCTACCGAATAACGTCACTGTGAACGAAAACCTGTGCAACGATTGGTTTATGGTTTGTTTTTGTCGAGGTTATCAAAAATGATAACGATCCCGGACTGTTTAGTTTGCCGTGTGAAGGCCGCTTAAGACAACTGTTTGCTATTCTCAATCTCATATTTTGCTACAGAGAAAAGCAAAACAGGCTTATTATGGATTGTCAATCGACTATAACTTGTTTTTGCTGTTCTGGGGTGGATCTCCCAAAGAAACAGAAGAAAGTCCAGCGCGACGAAAATGTGACGGCTAATCAGCTTTCGGAGCTATTCCTGTTGCAGCGGTTAAATACAGGAATAGCTCCGAGGCCAAGTCGCGTTTGAAAGGAATCGAGACGGCAATCGAGACGATTCTGTCTCCTATTCAGGCAAGCAATTCAGTTTCAGCGATGTAAGTAGATAGATTTGCCTTCCTTAACTGCTTTTTAATTATTTATGCACATGTTAACGATTTTCGCGATTTTGGCGGCAATGAACAGAACGAACGGCTCATAAAGTTAAAAATAAATACACGCAACCTTTGAGCCGAGATCATGTGAAGTGAAAAGTGTCACTTAGACTCAAGCATTAACTTATTAACTAATTACTAGTTTTATCATCCAATTACAGGTCGGAGCCATTCCTGTATTTAGCCATCGTGAACATGATCCGCCATTTTTGACTCGCCTACAGTTGAATCCCAATAGTGGCAAGAAAGTTCGACAAATTGGCCGAAAAAAGCGACACACTAAAACTTTAGATCCTTACCTTTCTTTACCTTTAAGCAATTAAATCACCAAACTCGTTAATGTCGAAAAAACACGCAAAGAAATCCTCTTCATTCCTCCAGCGACGATTTCTTCCAAATTGACTCCCAAGAAAATACGCGCTCCTGATTGGTTAATTGCCTCTACCATAATGCAGTTGGGCGCGTGTCCAACCTCCTTTGCTTGCCATGGCCTAGTACCTGCCCAGAGCACGGCCTCTGTGGAGTGCAGTAACGTCATATTTTGTTAAGGATCAACCAAATATGGTTATGTAATTTCCCAAACTGACAGGCAGTTCTGCGCCAGTGAAAAGGTATTAAAGCTTGTTGAGGCCAATCCACTGCAATAACGTTGAAGTAAGATATTTCAGTTGTTTGCCAGATAGAGCACCAGGAGCCATAATCAGGGACGGAAACCGTAAGCACGCGCCATTTCTAGTATTGGGGTTGGCGCCATGATATGGGACAATTTTTCTATTTTTAGACCAAATTGCGCCATCGCCTGCGGCAACACGCGCGTACATTGCTGCGATGATTTTCGTGGATGTCGCGCAGGGCAAATGGCGTCCGAAATTCCCGAAATCGTTTATGCTTTTGGCCCCACAACTCAACGCCTTTATGACTGTTGGAATTTTGCTTAAGTATTTTCGCCGTAAGTGCTCCAGTTTGGTGAAGACAGTTCCGAATTTAGGTATGTCCCGCTTTATATCGCTGATCAAGTTGAGTTCGGCTGCTCCTTTTACAAGAACTTTTACTCCAATCTAAATTTTACACATGAAGATGATTAACAGCTTTTCCATAACAGAGAAAAAAAAACTAGTTGGACTGATATGTTTGGATATAGCAGCGTTTAGGCCCCATAAGTTACAATAGGTTTATGTCCGTAGATGCTGCTTAGTTTTGTCTGTGTAAAAATCCAATAAATTGTCTGTTGTCGATGAATGAGAGCGCCCGCCGTTGCGTGTTTTGCGCAGCTAGTAAAACATGACAAATTGGACTTCGCACTTTGGTGTGAAACGTATATCGAACTCATGTAATATCTCTAAATGTTTAAGGTTGATTAATGTTTGAGAACATATTAAAAGCTTAGCTGAAAATATGTGAAAACAGCAGAAATAATCAGAAAAGTTACGATGACGCGTTAAAACTCGAATATTAAACAAAAACAAAAAAAAAAAAAAAAATCGAAAAGTGGTTTTTTTAGCGTGGTTTATAGTCTTTCATCTTTTTTTCGGCTCCGGTCTGCAGCGGGGCGGAATTCAAACAAATCCTCGGCAAATCTGGACTTACGGTTCCGTTGAAGCGGGCTGGACTTCTCTCCACATACGGGTGACCGCTATGTAGCGGGCGGAAATCCCCATTCGTGTTGATCTATTCTTTCGTAACATGATATGTAGCGGTTATAATCGTCACCCAATTCTTACGCCCTTTTTTCACTTCCAAAGACGATTAACTAACGCCACAGGTTTAAACCTCTATCCACCTTTAGATGGCCCAAGGAAAGTTAATGTAAGTAAATTCAATTGAATAGTTTTTGAAAACGTTAGTTTTTGAGTAGTTTGTTTGGTGTTTTGTTTGTGCGCGGCGCTGTACTATGCGCGCCGTAATTCACTGAGTGATCTCGTGGTACAATTTTAAGTAGGAGAATAAAATATGAGCGGGAGATCTGTATGGGCGTTTACAATGGCGAGCCGATAGGCGAGCCATTGTAAACGTTCATACAGATCTCACGCGAATATTTTATCCTACTTGGGAAATGAATACATTAAATTGAATGCAAAGTATTGTTATGGGATTCGTTCATTGGACATGCATGCCAGAATGCCATACACATCGGACGCAAATATTTTCACCTACTTGCGAAAGGAAAACAATAAATTGAATGCAAAGTATTGTTTTGTGATTCGCTAATTGGACATGGATGCCAAAATGCTGTACGTCCCACTGGAGATAGTGCATGAGACAATAATAGAAATATTCAAAATTTTCAGTCACTGCTAAATCGCCAATATGGCAACAGCTCGTTTTCGTCCGCCGAAAACTGAAGAGGAAGAAATTTCCTTACTGTCTGAAACCGTACCTAAAAACACCAAGTACAATACAAAATGGGCGGTGAACGTTTTTACTGCCTGGCAGAATACGAAAATGAACAAAAAAGCGCAGTTGGAAACATCTGGAGGCAACGGACTTGAGTCGACCAATGTCGAGGACCTGTCAGTCCCACTCGAGCACATGTTCGCCGACAGTTTAAACTTCTGGCTCTGCAAATTCATTTGTGAAGTTGCGAAGCAAACCGGGGAACGCTACCCTCCTAAGACGCTGTACCTACTTGTTTGCGGCATTAATCGCCATTTGGGAAACGTACAAGGAGAAAAGGCGTTTAACATACTGGAGAAAAGTGACAGAAGGTAAAACGACATTCTTTGAAGCAATATTTCCTCGCATTAAATTCTATGATGAAAATGTGACCGTTTTGTTATTCATTTTTATCAGTAGAGATCTGTATTTAAAGTTAATGAATACTAATTAGCTGAGCAGGAGTTTGTATCAAAAGTTAATTCTACTGTTTAATAATTCATCAACCCCAGCCTTTCCCTGCTACCTATTCAATCCCTCCCCGAGCTTTCAGACAGTTGATTTGTATTGGGGCTTACAGTTGTGTACATGTGATCTGAATACTGTGCTGAGATTGGTTTGCACCCTCATGAATAATTAATGAATTTTACAAGTAAAAACTGAGTCAATTTCAGTCGAGTTTCCCTCTCTAATCGTTGCTGTACTTCATAGAATTGCTGTGGAATACACTTAACGAATTTTCTCGTTATCTGCTACTCAATTTAGGGTAGAAAAGTCTAATTCAGTCGAGTGATTCGCAATGATCGACAAAAACTGTTTTTGTAGTACAACTTCAAACTTTGGACAAAAATTCACACCTGGAAAACAATTTTGGAGACCTTAACTAGGGAACTAAATGCACTAGCATAAAGTAGTTCGAAAAAATTATGTTCTTTAATACATCTTTCTTCGTATAGTATCTGATTTACTCGTTCTTTCGCTCGTTAGATTTTTTGCGAATGGTTTGTAGACGGCGCGTAAGCCGATTCAATGGCAAAGTTGCGTAAACAGACGCACTTGTAAGCCAGTTTACGTCAAGAAAAAAGAGATAAAAATGTTATTGGCCGGCTTAGGGTCGGTCCGTATAGGGAAAAACTGTGACCTCGGGCTTGAAAATGCTGCCCTCGGCCTGCGGCCTCGGGCAGCATTTTCAAGACCTCGGTCACAGTTTTTCCCTATACGGACCTCCCAGCCGCCGATAACATATATTTATCGACAACGATACGCGTCATCACAGTGGTCAAAATGTTGTGGACTCACGAGGCGCGGCCGAGTGAGTCCGCAACAAATTTTGACCACTGTGATGACGCGTATCGTTGTCGATAAGACTATGTACCACGCTAAACAACTTTCGATTTGTTTTTACCACAATATCAAAGAAACGAAATCTTTATCTTGACAATTGAAAACACCGACTCGGATTTGAAAGTGCACGCGCTGCATTATGCAAATGAGCTGCTTGTACGCGTCAGACTTTTCAAAAACGTTTGCAAACTCGCTTAATATGCAGAAACAATTCGAAAAAAATGCTTGGGAAAGAGTAATGACGCGTACTCGTTATCGATAAGAGTACACACCACGAAAAACCACATTTCGATTTGTTCTTTACCACAATATCAACGTCAAAGAAATGTTTTTTTCAGAGCGCGAGCTGAAAAAGGCATTGCGTGACACATTGACGCGAGCAGCGTGGTAGGGACTCTTATTTACCACGGCAAATTAGCCAATCAGATTGCGAGATTACCTGCAATTGTGGTAAAATTAACAAATCGAAAGTGGTTTAGCGTGGTATATAGTCTTATCGACAACGATTACGCGTCATCACAGGTGGTCAAAATGTTGTGGCTCACGAGGCGCAGCCGAGTGAGTCCGCAACATAATTTCATACATTTTTGTCCGAAACATAATTTCAATTGTCAAGATAAAGATTTCGTTTCTTTGATATTGTGTAAAAAACAAATCGAAAGTGGTTTGGCGTGGTATAGTAGTCTTATCGACAACGATACGCATCATCACAGTGGTCAAAATTTGTTGCGGACTCACTCGGCTGCGCCTCGTGAGCCCACAACATTTGACCACTGTGAGACGCGTATCGTTGTCGATAAGACTATATACCACGCTAAACCACTTTCGATTTGTAATTCGATGGAGTCAAAACTCCTTGTCTATTTTATTTTCGCAATGTAAAGTTTCACTTGAGAAAAAAACACATGATGTTAGTAGCCTTTGGTGAACGTTGGTGAAAATTGTTGTAGTATGTCAGCACAAAAGACAACGACACAAATCTTTTTCACGATTTGTTGATAAGGCCATCCCCTTTTTTTTTCCGTTTACCGTCGTCCGACCGACTCAGATTTTCGCGTTTTCAAAAAAAAAAAAAAAAGTTATGAAGAAGGCAATGGCATTTGACTGGTTTATCAGCTTTAATAGTTTGTCGTCGATTGTAAAGCCACATGAATGTAATGTGACTGATTTCTTAATAAAGACTTCTACAACTACATAATTTCAAGAAATCGTCGCTTTAATCTGAAATACAGACAATGCTTTGTGTTGACAGTGCTGTGCATAATTTTAGGCGAGATCATCGCACTTGTTGTAAAAAAATGGCAGCTTTTTCTTTACGGCTGGACCTCGCCATAGAGGTAAATCGTCATTTTCTCGAAAACGTGAAAATGACGTTTTGAACTGAGTAATAAATTTCCCTACTTAAAAAAAAATATGGACCAGTTCTCAGTGTAGAAAAAGAAACAATCGTCGGAAACGCGAATTTAGTAAGCAATCGCGACTATTATGGTGCTTATTATAATGATATATGGCAGGGTTCGTACTCTTTTGAGCTCTTCAAATTATATGACTTCCCATGACTTTTTCCATGACCTTTTCAAGTTTCAAGACCTTAGGATTAGCTGTCATGATCAGTTTCAAAAATTCAAACCCTAAACTTGTTTTAGAGCGTTTTTCTTATCTTAAACAGTTTAACAGACTCAAACTCTGGAGTTCACCAAAATGCATGCCGTTTACGCTGCTTAATTACTCCTCTCTATCTTACATTGTCCTTGCCTTGCGATCCGTAGTAAATAACCTATCAAACAGAACCTTAATTTTCCATGACTTCAAGGACCAACAATTAAATTCCATGACTTTCCAGGCCTGGAAATGGAATCCTTATATTTCATGACTTTCCAGCCCGGCGGGTGGGGGTACTTAACAAAGTTAAGTACGGGGAGGCTCCGCCCCGAGGTTCAACCCCTTACCCTTTTATATACCATTTTTGGCAGATTAGGTACCCCTTTTATAAACCTTTTATCGAGAAAAAGGACCCCTTTCACATACCTACTTTAGAACACTGCACCCCCTTTCTAAGCCCTTGTAACGAAGTTAATGAACAATTTTACGGGAGAATATAAAGCATTACCGGAAGAAATGTTAAGCAAACGACAAGTGTTATTTATTCAGTTCACGGCCCTTTTAAATACCTAAATGACCGATTCCCCTACCCTTTTATATACCTCAACTTGTGAAATCCTTACTCTTTTGTATACCTAAAACCTGGAAAAGGTACCCCTTTCGGGCGGAGCCTCCCCGTATAGGCCATAATAGGGAGTAGCCCCCCCGGGCTTTCCAGTTTTTCCATGACCTGTACGAAACCTGTATGAGGCGTATAAACGAGGTGCTATTGCTCCTAAACGAACATAGGCATGGGATGGGCCCCCTCCTTTTTAATTGAAAATTTAAGTTTCTATAATATAAACAATCAACAGGCAAAGTTTGACAAAAATCTCAGTGCAGGCTCTATTTCAGTGGAATGACCTTAATCCACCGTAAGAAAAAAGATGGCAGCTGAACATTTTACCGCAATACCTTGCGAACCAAACTAAGCCCACCGGGCATATAGAAATATATGGTTCAACGGCAGTCGTTCCAAAACCAACAGCATTGCTCTTGTCGAGTTTGAACGACGTACAATTTTTGTTTGTGTTTTTATACGCTCTTTTAGAGTTTTCGTGCGCAAATCATTATAGGTAAATGTACCAGTCGCCATCTTTTTCCTTACGGTGGATTACGACGTCGATCTTTTCTTCATCCATTCACTACTTGCACAATACCATAATGCACCTCTTTTACCCCCCAAAATTTTGCATACTCATTGTTTGCAATTTCTCCTGGGACATGAACATGTCCCAAGAGTAATCTAAAACAATGCCTATGCAAATTTTTGGGGGTAAAAGAGGTGTATTATGGGATTTGTGCAAGTAGAGAATTGTCGTAATGTCGATTTTGTAACCTCGTCTTGTCGTTTCCAGGCTCTGCAGATATTATGCTGAGGTACTGGGTCTCCTAGTTCCAGACTTCTTCTCCTTTTTTTTTTCGGCCATTTTTTTTTTCTTTTCCGACCGACCGACCCAAAATCAGAAAACGTATTCGACGGTAAACGAAAAAAAAAAAGGGGATGGCCTAATCTGAAAACACCGACTCGGACTTGAAAGTGCACGCGCTGCACTATGCAAATGAACTACTCGTACGCGCCAACTTGCCTCTAAAAAAACTTTTGCAAACTAGCCAAACGAGCAGAAACAACAAGAAACTATCAAACACAGGTTTTGGTTGTGATAAAGCATTGTTTGGCAAACTCACAAATTAACTCGATACCGGAGTAAACAGTTTTCTTACAGAACTTTTCTCTACAAAACAAACACAAAAGTTTACGGAAAAAACTAGCCGGCGAGCGGATTTTATTCATTCACAGCACGAAATTAAAGAGATTCTCGACCCTGAAAAACACACCTTTCCATTAAATCAGGGCACAAAAGTCCATAGAAGAGCACTGGTTCTTCTCTGCCTTATTCCCTGTCATCGTTGTGAAAAATAGGTCCGCGATGCGGACATGTGTGGCTTACGACTTACCCTGGTCCTAGAGGTTTTTCTTGCCTCTTCCCGGCCGGCTCTGGTTCTCTCATCTTATGCACAGGAAAATCAAGAAAAACCTCTGGGACCGGGGTACTTAAGGGTCGATTTTTTACATATAATTGGAATCCTGTAGATTTTCCTGTATGTAGATTCGGTTACAAAAAATTGATTCACGTACACGATTAGAAGATGTTTGAATTTTAAAGAAAATTGTTGGGGAAGCCTGACAAATTGCAGGGAGTAACCTGTGGTGGACTAGCATCCCGTCCAGGGGGGTAGAAATACTTCTAGTCGCTTCATGCTACAGAAACGGGGTAAGCTCAGGCTGCTATGAGCCAGTCGGCTCCAAGGCTTCACTTTTTAGATAGTACGAGGGCAGGACAGATCTCTATTGTCAGAACCTATTTCCTCGTTGGAGCAAATTTCACGATTTAGAAAACCCCAAATCAGAACATGGCCCAGTTGGTCAAAAAATGGAAAGAACGCTAGTTGTTCAAATGATAATCACTATCTAATGGATAGGTGTTGGGAAAACAGACCAGGTTATCTAGTGAATGGGCGCGAGGCGGTATCCTTTCTTGAGTAGTGGTTAGTGATCGCACTTCTTTCATTTTAAGTGGTATCTTTTAGGGTTCTTATGAAGCTCAAGCAACTTCCATATTATTCTCCCTTAGGAAGTAAATTTATATCTTCTGACGAGTACTATTGCTTGCCTTTTCATATGGGTGTCCCCGACTCTACCGGGTTTCTAAATGTCCAACACGAAGTGAAGGAGTGAAGAGGTGATACAACTTAGATCAAAGTGGCTGTTAGCCACTGAACTTGGAAAATAAATTATGAAAGGGTGTTATGAGGCATTGCTTGTTAACGAGGTACTTGTGATGTGACTCGATGCAGTCTAGGTTTAGAACAAGCGCATAAAACCTTTATCCATTCAGGGTTGTGTCGTCATTTGTAAAAATAAAAAAAACGTTCAAGGTTAACAAACTGTTTGTTACTGAGGCCTGCCTACACGTTTTCATTACATGTATTTGTACATGTTTTCTCTGTGCTGCAGTCAAAAACGGCAAGATATTTTTTTTGTCAAAACTGAGGTTTAACACTTTCAAATACTTGTAAGTAATGCACAAGTTGATACATGCTGGATCGTCACGCCAGAGGGAG
>JAHPZR010029864.1:0-5000 GCA_019787425.1 Platygyra sinensis | reverse complement strand
GTGCACGCGGGCGCGCTAAATGACGCCATAAATTATGCGCAGAAAGGATGCGCAGTGCAATTGTGAGGAATAACCTTAAGCACGCGCGTGTTTGAGACGCGGACGGCAACCGGAAGTGAGCTGTTTTCACTTTTAACTTGCCCGCCCACAACCACATTCACATTGGCAAGTATCTTTTCTCCATTAGAAATGAGTAGTATAAAAATCTAGGAGACACTACTTTCCATCCACGCGAAATGTTCTCTTCCGGTTGCCGTCCGCGTCTCAAAAACGCGCGTGCTTAAGCTCCCTAAATAATTAAATGGTGCTCTCAGGAGCCATAATCAGGGACGGAGACCGAAGTCTTGGGATGCGCGCGGACCTATGATATGGGACAATTTTTCTATTTTTAGAACAAATTGCGCCATCCTGACGTCATATATCCGCGCTGATCCACGCACGTGTCTTGGGCTCTCGCGTGGATGTTGTCACGTTGTGTGATGAAATGTTGAGAGCTGCGAGATTCTTTTGCCGATTTTTGTGTGGCTTACACGAAGTGTAAAGCCACATTATGGTATCGCCTGATTTATTTATTTATTTATTTATTTATTTGTCTACGAGAGTCGAACGCCTGTCACGTGGTCTAGTGTCTGCGGTTTACGTGGTCTGTGTTTACTAGTAGGTTGTAAGCTTGGGTTCGAGTAATTTTTTTCAGGTGATCGTATCACGAGTTAGTTCTCCAGGCACAAGCCAACAGACACAGACTCAGCTTGTGTTATAAGTGTAGATTGTGCAAGAGCGTTCACGCTCTCACATTGGTTGAATCTTGGGCACGAGTTGTAATGTTTTGGGTTTCAATTTATCCAGTACCGCATAAATTTGCGCTGACTAATAATAAGAACATTAGACTACAAGTAGTCGGTTTTTGTTCCTGAAATCCTCCGCGTGCGGAACTCAAAATATATTATGCAAGCTAGGGAAAAAAACGAGGGAATGGGGATAGATCGAATGTTCCAGTAATTTCTAGCGCGCCAGGAAAAGAACTCAGTAATTTCTAGCGCGCCAGGAAAAGAACTCAGTAATTTCTAGCGGGCAAGGAAAAGAAAGAGACTGCTCGCAGTCTATAAGAACATATGGTTTGTACATACAAGTTTAGGTCGATAAGCATGTCCCACACGCGATAGGTCAAGGGTTTGGTATCGGATAAACTTGTGCAAACAAGAACTACTCCAAAAAAATTGATACCAGCTTACGTTTAATTAAAACAACAATTAATTTCCGGTGAAGTACTTAGTGTCCTTAAAGATAACAAGGTGTTTATTTCAAGGAGAAACAATGACGATACTGTTTGTTGTTTCTCCTGTTTTGAAGTTTGCGTACGTTGTTGATGTTCGTTAATTATTAAATCATCACGTTCCACTTTATCCGCACTGATGCAAGTTTCCTGGAAGAGTTTACAATTCTGAAATCATATTATTTCACGCTGAGGAAGGAGGAAAGGTTTATTTTAAATATTGAAGGTAAAACATTTATTTTCAGTAATGTAATGCCCTTAAACGCTGAGGTATAGCATTCTTTTGGATAAGTAATATCTCAATTATTTCATGCCGTGTTACGCTCGGGTTAAAAACAATCCATAAAAAAGAATGATTTTAAAAACGCTGCAGAGGATTTTCCTTTAATCCAAGAAACAGAAACACAAACGCTATCTTTCCGTAAATGTTTTTTTTTTGCAGAAAAAGAGAAAGCAGTCAAGAAGAAAACAAAACATGAAAAGCATACACAAATGGGGTTTGAACTCCCTCTGGCGTGACGATCCAGCATGTATCAACTTGTGCATTACTTACAAGTATTTGAAAGTGTTAAACCTCAGTTTTGACAAAAAAAAATATCTTGCCGTTTTTGACTGCAGCACAGAGAAAACATGTACAAATACATGTAATGAAAACGTGTAGGCAGGCCTCAGTAACAAACAGTTTGTTAACCTTGAACGTTTTTTTTATTTTTACAAATGACGACACAACCCTGAATGGATAAAGGTTTTATGCGCTTGTTCTAAACCTAGACTGCATCGAGTCACATCACAAGTACCTCGTTAACAAGCAATGCCTCATAACACCCTTTCATAATTTATTTTCCAAGTTCAGTGGCTAACAGCCACTTTGATCTAAGTTGTATCACCTCTTCACTCCTTCACTTCGTGTTGGACATTTAGAAACCCGGTAGAGTCGGGGACACCCATATGAAAAGGCAAGCAATAGTACTCGTCAGAAGATATAAATTTACTTCCTAAGGGAGAATAATATGGAAGTTGCTTGAGCTTCATAAGAACCCTAAAAGATACCACTTAAAATGAAAGAAGTGCGATCACTAACCACTACTCAAGAAAGGATACCGCCTCGCGCCCATTCACTAGATAACCTGGTCTGTTTTCCCAACACCTATCCATTAGATAGTGATTATCATTTGAACAACTAGCGTTCTTTCCATTTTTTGACCAACTGGGCCATGTTCTGATTTGGGGTTTTCTAAATCGTGAAATTTGCTCCAACGAGGAAATAGGTTCTGACAATAGAGATCTGTCCTGCCCTCGTACTATCTAAAAAGTGAAGCCTTGGAGCCGACTGGCTCATAGCAGCCTGAGCTTACCCCGTTTCTGTAGCATGAAGCGGCTAGAAGTATTTCTACCCCCCTGGACGGGATGCTAGTCCATCACAGGTCACTCCCTGCAATTTGTCAGGCTTCCCCAACAATTTTCTTTAAAATTCAAACATCTTCTAATCGTGTACGTGAATCAATTTTTTGTAACCGAATCTACATACAGGAAAATCTACAGGATTCCAATTATATGTAAAAAATCGACCCTTAAGTACCCCGGTCCCAGAGGTTTTTCTTGATTTTCCTGTGCATAAGATGAGAGAACCAGAGCCGGCCGGGAAGAGGCAAGAAAAACCTCTAGGACCAGGGCAAGTCGTAAGCCACACATGTCCGCATCGCGGACCTATTTTTCACAACGATGACAGGGAATAAGGCAGAGAAGAACCAGTGCTCTTCTATGGACTTTTGTGCCCTGATTTAATGGAAAGGTGTGTTTTTCAGGGTCGAGAATCTCTTTAATTTCGTGCTGTGAATGAATAAAATCCGCTCGCCGGCTAGTTTTTTCCGTAAACTTTTGTGTTTGTTTTGTAGAGAAAAGTTCTGTAAGAAAACTGTTTACTCCGGTATCGAGTTAATTTGTGAGTTTGCCAAACAATGCTTTATCACAACCAAAACCTGTGTTTGATAGTTTCTTGTTGTTTCTGCTCGTTTGGCTAGTTTGCAAAAGTTTTTTTAGAGGCAAGTTGGCGCGTACGAGTAGTTCATTTGCATAGTGCAGCGCGTGCACTTTCAAGTCCGAGTCGGTGTTTTCAGATTAGGCCATCCCCTTTTTTTTTTTTCGTTTACCGTCGAATACGTTTTCTGATTTTGGGTCGGTCGGTCGGAAAAGAAAAAAAAAATGGCCGAAAAAAAAAAGGAGAAGAAGTCTAGAACTAGGAGACCCAGTACCTCAGCATAATATCTGCAGAGCCTGGAAACGACAAGACGAGGTTACAAAATCGACATTACGGCAATTCTCTACTTGCACAAATCCATAATACACCTCTTTTACCCCCCAAAAATTTGCATAGGCATTGTTTTAGATTACTCTTGGGACATGTTCATGTCCCAGGAGAAATTGCAAACAATGAGTATGCAAAATTTTTTTTGGGGGGGGGGGGGGGGGGTTAAAGAGGTGCATTATGGTATTGTGCAAGTAGTGAATGGATGAAGAAAAGATCGACGTCGTAATCCACCGTAAGGAAAAAGATGGCGACTGGTACATTTACCTATAATGATTTGCGCACGAAAACTCTAAAAGAGCGTATAAAAACACAAACAAAAATTGTACGTCGTTCAAACTCGACAAGAGCAATGCTGTTGGTTTTGGAACGACTGCCGTTGAACCATATATTTCTATATGCCCGGTGGGCTTAGTTTGGTTCGCAAGGTATTGTGGTAAAATGTTCAGCTGCCATCTTTTTTCTTACGGTGGATTAAGGTCATTCCACTGAAATAGAGCCTGCACTGAGATTTTTGTCAAACTTTGCCTGTTGATTGTTTATATTATAGAAACTTAAATTTTCAATTAAAAAGGAGGGGTCCACATCCCATACCCATGTTCGTTTAGGAGCAATAGTACCTCTTTTATACCTCATACAGGTTTCGTACAGGTCATGGAAAAACTGGAAAGCCCGGGGGGGCTACTCCCTATTATGGCCTATACGGGGAGGCTCCGCCCGAAAGGGGTACCTTTTCCAGGTTTTAGGTATATAAAAGAGTAAGGATTTCACAAGTTGAGGTATATAAAAGGGTAGGGGAATCGGTCATTTAGGTATTTAAAAGGGCCGTGAACTGAATAAATAACAGTTGTCGTTTGCTTAACATTTCTTCCGGTAATGCTTTATATTCTCCCGTAAAATTGTTCATTAACTTCGTTACAACGGCTTAGAAAGGGGGTGCAGTGTTCTAAAGTAGGTATGTGAAAGGGGTCCTTTTTCTCAATAAAAGGTTTATAAAAGGGGTACCTAATCTGCCAAAAATGGTATATAAAAGGTTAAGGGGTTGAACCCCGGGGCGGAGCCTCCCCGCACTTAACTTGTTAAGTACCCCCACCCGCAGGGCTGGAAAGTCATGAAATATAAGGATTCCATTTCCAGGCCTGGAAAGTCATGGAATTTAATTATTGGTCCTTGAAGTCATGGAAAATTAAGGTTCTGTTTGATAGGTTATTTACTACGGATCGCAAGGCAAGGACAATGCAAGATAGAGAGGAGTAATTAAGCAGCGTAAACGGCATGCATTTTGGTGAACTCCAGAGTTTGAGTCTGTTAAAAACTGTTTAAGATAAGAAAAACGCTCTAAAACAAGTTTTAGGGTTTGAATTTTTGAAACCTGCAGCTAATCCTAAGGTCTTGAAACTTGAAAAGGTCTTGGAAAAGTCA
>JAHPZR010029863.1:0-86874 GCA_019787425.1 Platygyra sinensis | reverse complement strand
AGTCTGTCCACTTACCCACTATCTTGTACATTAATATTGAACCTGTGGAAAACCTGTGGAATTTCATTAAAACTATTGTTGACTCTCTTTTTCAGTTGTAAAAGCAAAGAGATTTTATATGATTCCCTTCAACTGGCCCACAAGTGTATATTGAACTCATTCTATGGATATGTTATGAGAAAGGGGTAAGAGCAAAATAATGAGATGTACATGTTATTGTGTCACCTAAATATGAGCACATCTATAACTTGGGAGGTGCGGTGGCCTCATGGTTAGTGTGCTCGACTCTGGAGTGAGCGGTCCAGGTTCCAGCCCTGGCCGGGAGCATTGTGTTATGTTCTTGGGCAGGACACTTTACTCTCACAGTGCCTCTCTCCACCCAGGTGTATAAATAGGTACCAGCAAATTTAATGCTGGGGGTAACCCAGGGATGGAGAAACATCCCATCCAGGGGGGAGTTGAAATACTCCTAGTCGCTTCATGCTACAGAAACTGGGATAAGCTCCGGCCTGACGGCCACTTGGCTCGAATGCAGACTTTAATTTTTTTACCACAACTTGTCTGCAGGCACTTACATTTAAGGTAAAGTCTGCATACGAGCCAATTGTGGCCCATCAGGCTGGAGCTTATCCCGGTTTCTATAACATGAAGCAGCTTGGAGTATTTCTACTCCCCCTGGATGGGATGCTAGTCCATCCCAGGGTTACCCCCAGCATTAAATTCGCCGGTACCCATTTATACACCTGGGTAGAGAGAGGCACCGCGAGAGTAAAGTGTCTTGCCCAAAAACACATTGTCCCCAGCCAGGGCTTGAACCCGGACAGCTTGCTCCGGAGTCGAGCGCACTAACCGTGAGGCCATCATGCCTCCTACTCACTTACATTTATCAGGGTTGTTATAAAGTTAAGAGTGACTTGTTGCCTTGATCTTTACTCTTGTGAACTTGTTACAACATGGGTGAACTGTATCAACAACAGGCAAGTTAACTGGTAACATCAAGGGTCCATCAAACATAATCAGACATAGCAGATGTTATGGGTTATGGCTCTGGAAGAGTTGTTAGAATTTCAGCTGTTATATTTTTCCTGAATGATTTTTGGTTGTGGCACTGATTCCCTGTGTTCTGTTTACAGTGCAAGATGGTATTCCATGGAGATGGCTGGCATTGTTTGCCACACTGGAGCAAACATTATCAGACAAGCCAGGGAAATCGTGGAACAGATTGGGTGAGTTGATTGGTCAAAGCATTGCTGGTAGATGACCAGCTGCTTTATACTTCCAGATTGTTGTTTCACGCATCTAATGGAATGTAAAGTTACCATTTCATAACACGGACCTATGAACGATATATTGAAAACAGTAAGCCTGTAACTTTTTCCAAGAAATACACAAGCTTCTTTAATCAATTAATGCCAGTCAACTTGTTAATGCAGAACTTGCAAACCCACCTTGATCGAGTGTGTTGGCAAAGTGCAGCTCCCTAATCATATGCATTGCACCTTCCTGACGAGGAACTGAGCTTTCTGCTACAAAAATCCTTTTTTACCCCTCCCCAACTCCACTGGGCTTTAACTGTCCAGACCCAACCTGTTACCATTTAGTATACAGGACCCTGGCCTCTATGCTGGAAGCCCTTCTTGAGATTATGTTCACTGTTTTAAAAGAGCCAGCTTTACCTGACCCCTCGCAAATGACTAGCATCAGGCAAAAACTTTTTGTATTTTTTTTAAATCCAGACAGGCAATTATGTTAAACAGGTGACATAATTGTGAGTGACTGGTGTTCACATGTACAAATTTACACAGTACGTGTATGTACTGATTCAATTCTGGTGAACTTGTCCTTTTAGACGCCCTCTGGAATTGGACACAGATGGAATTTGGTGTGTTCTTCCCGCAAGTTTCCCTGAAAACTTTCAGGTAATGATGCTTACCTTTTTGGCACCTAAAATAGTCTGCAACTTTGGCATGTAAAGAAAGGAGAAACACATTTCATCTGTAACATGTACAAGGCTATGTTGGCATCTTTATTAATAGATAGCAATGATCCCCATCAATGTTGGCATAACTTACGTTTGAAAATGTACGCTGACAAAAGATTTGTTTGTAGATCACTACGAATAATCCTAAGAAGAGTAAAGTGGCAATATCATACCCAGGAGCCATGTTGAACATCATGGTCAAGGTACTTTTCAATGATAAAAATTATCACCCCTTCCCACCCCAACACAGTGAATATTGATCTATTCACTTTAGGCTGGCAAGGGTAGATTTGAAAAAAATTTAATGAATAATGGCTTTCACGCTTCAGATAATTTGTCACTGCAGCTAGTCAGTACGTGATAGTGATCTCTATTGTCCTCAGGACTTTTTGGCTTGGAATGTAAATGTTGTAGTTCAATTTTTACCTTTGGTACAATTTTTTCTGAACCAGTACAAAATTTTTTGAACTGGTTCGATTTTTTGGGGGGGTCAAAAAAAAAAATTTGGCACCTGCTATCTCCTCTTTAATTTCCCTCTTCTCTTCATCTCCACTCTACTGACCTCACTTACTATTCCCTCCCTACATCCCAGCCCCTATTCTTTTTATCTCAATGCTTACATGTCCACAGACCTTACATGAACCACAGACCTTTGGTTTTCCTTTGGATTCATGTCCTAATGCCTTACCACTGAGCCATGAAGACCTGGATGCAAGTTCCCTTATATTTTTAATTGCATATACACAATAGTGGTAATACATTTCCTTAAATTATTCAAATCAGACAAAAAACACAGCAGTGGCAATAACAAGCGTGAAAAGGCAGTGTGCATGCGTGCCTTCCCTGCTTCCGGCGCAAATTTGCCATTGAAATTATACGCGATATCAAAACAAACTAGATTCCGGTTGCGAAATTCAAAAAAGTAAGCTCCACACACAAAAGATAAGCTTAGAATTTCACGAACACTAAGTTTATTAATTGCTTTAGTTTCTCTCTTTTGCACCACATACTTTCCTTTTTGCACCAAAGGCGAAAATCATGTTGAAAGTCCACGCTCGCTTTTGTTTCATTCAGAAGTCGAACATAAACACTGAGAACGGCGATGCACGAATTTGTCTAAATGAGCGGCTTTCTTGCACGATCGCCGCAAACTTTCTAGAAATCCTTGCTCCAGTGCATACCTGGAGGTTTAACGTTTCCTGCTTTGAAGTTTTGGATGCTAATAAAGTTCGATTTTAGCTCCAAAAAAGGCGTTCTTGTCATGAAGTTCCCATTCGCAACCGCCATTTTGAAAATAGAGACCTTACGCATGGGCAGACGTTTTGCATGCGTGTTAGTGGCAATACATTTCCTTAAATTATTCAAATCAGACAGGTTTATTGAACCCAGTCCTTCTCAGTCCCAAAAGCAAACATGACAGGCTGTGTTGATTCCACCTTGTATTGTACACTTGTTAGCACTGACCTAAACTCCATATAAAATAATACACCAAATATTCAATGAACTACTTGCAAAAGAGAATATACCACCCACTATTACACTACAGTACACGTACCTCTCCCCTAGCTATATACAAATAAATCTTAGTGCAATATCAAATTAACCTGGCTTACAACAAATTGACCTAGATTGAAAAAAAATTGACCTAGGTTGAAACAAATTGGCCTGGGTAGAAAACAAATTGACCACGGTTGGAACAAATTGACCTAGGTTGGAACAAATTGACCTAGGTTGGAACAAATTCACCTAGGTTGAAATAAATTGACCAAGGTTGAAACAAATTGACCTAGGTTGAAACATTTGGTACCAGTTCAAAGAATTTTGTACTGGTTCAAAAATTTGTACTTGTTCAAAAAATTTTGAACTAACTCAAAAATTTTGTACTGGTTCAAAAAAAATTGTACTAAAGATAAAATTGAACTACAACTTGGATGTTGTAAATTTGATCCCTGCCATGTATTGTCTGTTTACAGTCGAACCACAATTATCCATACCTGGATTATCTGGATTTCTCAAATATTTGAACTTTTTCCCCAGTCCCAATTTAGTCATGAGCATTCAGTAGTCATGATCAAGATCTGTGGTCATGTTTTTAAAACTTCTTCTTCTTCTATTCCTTATTGCCGCCGGTGGGGCATGGGGCCGCAACAATGTCACTTTTCCACCAGGTCTTGTCTTTCACAATGGCCTGTGCCTCTCCCCATGACAAACCCATCTCACTAAGTTCAGTTTCCACTGTCTTTCTCCAGGTGGTTTTGGGTCTTCCCCTTTTTCTTTTGCCTGCAGGTGTCCACCTAAGGGCAACCTTGCGTATTCTCTCAGGCGACATTCTTGAGACATGTCCCAGCCATCTAAGCCGGCATTTATGTTTTTAAAACTAAAGCATTGAAAAGTGCAGTCAAAAGCAACATTTTAGGCCGATGTAAAACATTTTTCAGTTATTTTAATTGTTAATACGTGCACAGGTACAAGTAAGTGGCCACCTCTTGTAAGCGGCTACGGCCACTTTTAGAGCTGAAAGTTTTCCTTTGGATTTAACCTCCTGTAAGTTGATACACACAGGTGTACAGGTATTCACAAGATCTCACAACAGACCATATTGTTTTCTAAATGATTTGTAAAAGGGTTGTTTCATGGTTAAATGTTGCCTCCTCAATTTAATCAATTAGAACTGGTTTTCATTTATATTTATATTTTTGATTATCTGGACCCTCGATTGTCCTGACTATTTTGCATAGTCCCAACAAGTCCAGATAATTGAGGTTGGACTGTATTTTCTTCTTGGCTGGAGACTAAACTCACATGTGTGGTACTTTTGGGTTGGGGTTGGGTGGCAGTCACATATATTTAGTATTTTATCCAGGGGTTGAGCATTAATTCCCAAGTCACTATGTTTTGCTACGAAATGTCAAATCCTAGCATAGCATCACAGATAGCACCTTTGTCTCAAGGTATGATCACTGTGGTTTGATAGCTCAGATCTCTATAACCAGGCTGTC
Organism: Platygyra sinensis; assembly: GCA_019787425.1. Lineage (NCBI taxonomy): Eukaryota > Metazoa > Cnidaria > Anthozoa > Scleractinia > Merulinidae > Platygyra > Platygyra sinensis. Next base: position 81,894 of record JAHPZR010029863.1, on the reverse strand, counting down.
CTGAAAATGTTGTCCACTTCATCACTGAAATCTAGTGAAGCCAAATTTGTTGAGATATTGTTCTTTGCTTTCAGAACCATTACACTAACAGTCAGTACCATGAACTGACAGATGCAGATAATCTGACATATGAAATTAGACATGAGAACTCCATCTTTTTTGAGGTGAATTGTCTTCTTGCATGTAATATTAAAACGTCTTCAGTTGATTTAGTTAAAATTGAGATTGTTTTAAAAGTTAACGTAAGGGCAAATTACAATATATATACTTTTCTTCTATTGATAGTGGGGCATTTTAACAATGGTCATTAAGTGGTGTGCTCAAACAATTGCAAATTTTGAGATAAGAAAAAAACTCATTTTTCAAAGGAAAGAAATTTCATTGTTTGTGAACACCAACAGAACATGGCTGCTGTGATGTCAAGTGAAAATACTCAGTTCCTACCAACGATCATCAGAAACTCATTTAGCATGAATTTTCAGAATCTTGTGGATTATCTAATAGTTTATTCTAGTTGTCTAGTATTTCTGATAGTTTCAGTGGCTAGTCTGATATGCATTTGATTCATTGCCAGGTTGACGGACCCTACAAGGCCATGATTCTTCCGGCCTCCAAAGAAGAAGGAAAGAAACTAAAGAAAAGGTACTGTAGTACCAGTAGAAAAATGGTTATGAAGAAAATTTTTTCCTGATGCGCTTACGGGAGAGGCAAGTGGAAATTTCTGACGGAGGGCTGGTGACGGTACAATGTCATACACATTGTGTTGGCAAAGGCTCAAATGTACATTTCATTGGTTTATTTAACTCTAACACTTATGGTTATTTTCTACAACTTTAGTGACATTACTTTTGAATAGCAGTTGCCATTCAAAGCCGCAGCACGGTTCCTGATTTAGACATTGAGCTATCTATAGATGTTAGAAATTCTGTTTGCAAGTGAGGTTTTTTTCCGTTAAATTATTCAGGCAAATGATACACCAGAGGCAAAGTAAGGCATACTTAGGAACACTGCAAGTATCTTGCAAACATCTTGCAAACTACATGGAAAAAAATGATGATAAATATGAGAACAGTAACACCAACCACTTGGGAAAAAATGTTAGTTCTTCTGACAGGAGTTGTCCCTCGTGTATGCTCTGCCACTATACTAAACTTCAAGAAACTTGTGAGAACAAGGCATATAACTGGCTAGGATTACGGGTAGTCTTCTTGAAGTAGAAGATATTTATCGAAAGAGATTTAGACATGTGAATTGCGATATGGAGCCTTGGTCTTAGCCTTTCACGATTTTGCTTTCTTCAAACACTTTTTCTAGTGAAAGAGCAGGTTATTAAAAAGAGTACATTACTTGCTTATTTTCATGATTCAGGAAAATGAAATTTTGATATCTGTGATCTGTGATTTGCTTTTTTTTTCAGTTTGTGAACCGTGCAAGATACCCCCTGTACGACCCTCTATATACAATCAATTATAAGAATGCTAATGAACTACTGACTAAAACTCGAAAACTCTAAATATTTACATAGAAACAACACATGAAAATTGCAACACGAATAATAAGTAAACACTTAAGGCAATAGAAACGACATAAAACGTGAAATAATCAAGCAAATAGCTTCACGCAAAATGAGTCACTCTGTTCAGTTTTGGTTTAAGTTTATGAGTAAAAAACATTTCAAAAATCAAACAGTCAAGATCTCGAAATTGTTTCTAATGGTCTCTGGATCCTTTCTGTGCTCATCCTTAACGTGGTTGCGGATTGTTGATTGCTTATGTTCCTCCAAACGTTAATGTAGGTGTTGGCTCATGAAGCATGAGTGTCACTGATTGATTAATCTCTTTAAATTGTATCTCCTTATAAGTCTTTCATTTTGGCACTGATAATGATGAGGATACATGTAATTGTCTTAATCTTTTTTTCTAGGTATGCTGTGTTTAATGACGATGGCTCCCTTGCTGAATTGAAAGGATTTGAAGTGAAGCGTCGTGGTGAGCTGCAGCTGGTCAAGATTTTCCAGTCATCTGTTTTTGAATCGTTCCTTCAAGGCACCACACTAGATGAAGTGTATGCAGCAGTTGCTAGAGTTGCAAACTACTGGCTTGATGTTCTTTACAGCAAGGTTAGATATTCATAGTAGTAAGTGGACTTTGTAGTTGAGGTCTTAATGTCCTGCTGATGGCAATAGACAAATGGGTTCCCTGGTGACAATGTTTTCATAATACTATTATTGTATATTCTCAAAAATATTAATTTAAGAATAGAAGAACCATAGCCAGGATAAGACAGCTTAAAAATTGTGAAAAGAATGCTCACTGGCTATATATAGATAAACTTTCAAGCTTTCGGCTGTCAGCAGGACTCAAGACTAACTTTTCAGCTTGCTAGCCCAGTGGCTAGTGACAGGTTTGATTCACTAGCCAAAACAAATTTTTCACTAGCCAGATACTCTAATATCCATCATCGCTTGAAGTCAAGTAAATGCTAGCCTGTGTAGCTTGCGGTGTGCTTTGAATGAACAACTAACAAGTAAAAAGTTTTTTATGCCCTTGATTCTCACAGAACCGGCATCAAAACTTCGGAACTGGTGGCGCCGAAAAACATTCTTTTCTTTCAAAATACTGATTCACGATTTTCTGAGCAAAACAATTTGTTCCACCTGTACATTGCAAACATAGGCATCAACGTTATAATTATAACATCGCACAACAACGAAAACCGAAGTTTTCACTTCGGTGAGAAATTCTCACAGAACTCGCTGAATTCACTGTCGAAGAACATTCCTTTCTTTCAAAATGCCGATTCACGATTTCTCATGAACTCAATAATTTGTGCCATCTTAACTTAATTTAAAAGTTGCCAACATAGGCATCATTCAAATTTTCCAACAAAGCGTACTTGACCTCCAGATGGTGCGCTCATTTTACGAAAAAATTTGAAATAACTTTTAATTGGTTTCCTCTGGGCCTCTAAATGTAGTGCTCACAAATTTCACTAGCCAAAATGGAATTTTTACTAGTCTATGGCTAGTTGGCTACCGTTAGTCTCGAGCCCTGTGTCAGGCTACAGCCTTCATTGAAGGCCACCCTTGGAATTAGTTAGTTGCAATGGTAAGTTCTCTCTGAGCCATGTGGCACATAGGGCTGCAACTATCACTCTCCAACCAGCATTGTCTTGTGCTGTGCCCCTAGCTTCAGGCCAGCTGGCCCACCCATCCTGTCTGCATCCCTTGTCCTCTGTCTTTCTCCATGTGGTCTTTGGAGGTCCTACTTTCCATTTCCTGTCAGGCTGCCACTCTACCATCACTATGAATTCTTGGAATAAAAACAGTTGAATTAAAGCAAGCAGTGGAAAAATCGCTCTGGCCCAATTTTTTGGCTAATGTGGCACACTGCACATTTTTCAGTTCCAGGAATAATCAGCACACTTCTAACAAATTGTCTTCTTTCAGGCAGCAAACATGCCAGACAGTGAACTGTTTGACTTAATCTGTGAGAACCGCAGCATGTCCAGGAAGCTTGAGGATTATGAAGGACAAAAATCAACATCAATTAGTACAGCAAAAAGGCTGTCAGAATTTCTTGGAGACCAGATGGTGAAGGACAAAGGTCTCAGTTGTCGCTTCATTATTTCAAGGAAACCAGAGGGATCACCAGTTACTGAGAGAGCCATTCCCTTGGCAATCTTCCAAACAGAGGACAGTGTCAAGAAGCACTACCTAAGGCGGTGGCTGAAAGATGCGTCAATGAGCAGCTTTGATATCAGAGATATCTTGGACTGGCAATATTACATTGAAAGGTTGAACAGCTGCATCCAGAAGATTATTACCATTCCAGCGGCATTGCAAGGGGTATGTGAAAAGCTTATGATGAAAAATTATGTAAAATATGAAGAGAACATTGGGTTGGTTTGGTTGCCATGAAGTCCTTCCAAGGGAACAAGATTCTCACAGGATTGGCTGAGAAAATGATATACAAACAATAGTAACAATGGGCCCTGGCCCTAGAACAATAGAGCTTTGTGCTCACAAGATCCAGTGGGGTTTGTTACTATTTTTGTGATAACCTGAAAAGCTAATTGAAAGATTATGCTCCATCACAAAGAGTTTGAACCGGTGGGAAATGACACCAAATGCCTAAATTGCACTACAACATACAGACAATTCCATTTCTTCTTGTATATCCATCTTTTCATAGTTATAGGTTTAAAAAGAGTTTGTTGCTGACTAGCTCCCTGAGGCATCACAGCATTAAGTGCTAAACCCATAGGACTTTTATTTGACTTACTGTAATGGCTAAGGAATGTTTTTGTTTAACCTTAAAACTTCTTGCACTGAATACAGCTGTGTCTACTAAATGACATGTTACCGTGATAGACCATATTTGTTTTCTCGAAAAAAACTTGCAATGGTGGCTCATGTGGGGAAATATCATTAAAAAGAGATTAACGCGGTTTACATTAGAGAAGACTCCCACATTAGCCACAGTTGCAAGCTACTTCCAGTCCAGTATGAAAGATATGAAAGTGGTCTATTGGGTAACTCCTGGCTAATCAGAATAGCTTTTCTTAGCTCAGTGCAAATTGATAAGTGAGTAAACATGGTCAATTTTAAGCTTGGTAATGAAATGTGAAAAGTGAATTGATCAGCATGACACAGTGTGGAACAAAGAAAACATCTGAGTCCCCGACAGGAATCAACAAAGTTCACCATCGTTATCCACTTGTCACACTCGCACTTGTCACACTCTCCAATTTTGAGTTCTCAACTCAGTGGATAGAACGCCCGCCAGGTGTTTGCGAGGTCATGGATTCGATCCTGTCTAGGACTTAGAGCAGTTCACTTTTCACATTCTCAATGCTAGTTATTGTTAAAAATGTCGTATTTGTGTTCAGGTAAGCAATCCTGTACCACGCTGCACTCATCCAGACTGGTTACACAAGAGGCTACTGGAGAGAAATGACGTTTTCAAGCAGCAGAAGATCAATGCCATGTTTGCACCACTTCCTAAGAAGAAGGTCTGAATGTTATGTCTCCTTGATGAAAGTATAGACAGCCATGCCTTTGCAGTGAAGTATTTAGTAAACATTTTAGTTCCAAGTTCTGAATATACAAAGCTTCTGTATGCATTTATCTTTTTTGGCAATTGGTGTCAAGACAAAATATCTCCAAAGAAAATGACTTGGGTTTTCTTGTTCTCTGTCTGCTTCATAAATAATGTATTATACTGTTTAGAGTAATAAGAAGTTGATTGCCCTAATTAATAAAGATCAATGTTTCAAAGAGGTTTGAGTACAAAATCGGTATTTGTTTCTAAGAAACTGTTGGGCTGCATTTGCGGGGAAGTAAAACACAGCTAGTTATCAACTTGAAGTTTCGAAAAATAAAGTACCCGGTAATTGCCATAGTGAATTAGTGAAGCTGACATGAAGATCTAGATCAACACTTTTCTCCGACAGAGGGCTAACACTTGATACATCAGCCTAACTAACTCTCCACCTTAATATTATTGCCTTCCAGTTGATAAATGGCTAAGTGTAATCATGTTTGGTGTCACAAAGAAAAAGACAAAAAGAAAGTCCATAATGACCATACTGTCCTCTCCAAGTTGCTATTACATGTCTGAGTATCAAATGCTGCACTTATATAGAACTCTTGGACACTGTTTTCCAAACCAGACAAAGATATTTATTTTCTTGCACTTGTTACCTAAACAGCCACAGGATGCCAACAGTGACCAAGAAAACCACAGTCCTCCCAATGGCCAATCACTGGACATAGAAGATATTGCCAGGAGAGGATCATCATCAACTGGTGTTCCTGTGGCCACAAAGAGAAAGCATGGGCAAATGACTCTTGGAAGCAGCTCATTTAAAAGCAAGAGTCAAGCATCCTCACAGCTGAGTGAGGGACAGCTGTCGCAAACTTGGAAGGAGGTGCTTGGAGAGCCACCCCAGTGGGGACCAAACAAGGTGAAGATAGTTAGTTTAGGACATTTAACTGTAGTATAGTCAAAGAATGCTACTCAGAAAAAAATAAGACTAGAAGTGAAGTCTGCATACTAGCCAAGTGGCCCATCAGGCCAAAGCGTAACCCAGTTTCTGTAGCATTAAGCACTTAGGAGTATTTCTGCTCCCCCTGGATGGGATGCTAGTTCAATGCAGTGTTATCCCCCAGCATTACTTTTGCCAGTGCCCATTTATACACCTTGGTGGAGAGAGGCACTGTGAGAGTAAAGTGTCTTTCAAGAACACAACACAATGTCCCCAGCCGGTGTTGTAACCTGGACCACTCAATCAGGAGACTAGCACCTAACCATTAAGCCACCATGCCCCTTACAAGTCAGGATAGTTAGTCTGAGATAATTAGTCTAGGATGATCTAGGATAGATATTCTAGAATAGTTAAGCAAAGAAAGTTAATCTAGGGTGGTTAATCTAGTGTAGTATGTCTACCAAAGTAAGCAATAGGCTAGCTAATGCTAGTCCAACCAAGATTCATATTAACTAGTCTTTGAGGAAATTAGACAAATAAATCCCCACATGTTTAGTAACAGAAGCTGCTATGCAAAAAGTGCTGCTCATTGCCTGATGAATCAGTTCTACCGCATGTAACTGAGAAATAATAAACAATTATTGGATTAGGTTTTTGTGATATCCAGAATAATCAAGGTCGAGGTAGGGGTTATCAGCAGAAGCCGAAGGCTGAGGCTGATAACCCTTACCGAGACCTTGATTATTCTGGATATCACAAAAACCTAATCTAATAATTGTTTTATTATACATTGAACGCAAAAACTTGGAAGTTATGTTTCTGCTTCTTCACTGAAGGCAAGCAACACGAATCGCATGAAGTTGACATGATTACCCTTGGAAATCATGCACTGCGGTCATACATGAGATGATTACTCGTGACCTTGACATGATTATTGTATAATCTGCAGTTATGACATCACTGGCACTGATTTCGAAAATTCACTGTACGCTTTCGGCCAATCAGAAAAGAGTTAGAGAGTTCAATGTATAATAATAACTCATAATAATTATGCCGGGAAATGAAATTATTGCTGTTTGGTATGGATGACATGATTATTTCTTCTTGCAGGAAGATAAGGAGAAGTGGCTTGCATTTCAAAAGAAAAAATGGGAATTTCAGTCGAAACAGCGAGCTGAAAGGAAGCGTCTACGTAAGGAGGCAGACACCATGGGAATAAGCACACTAGCAGTTGGGCGTGGCCCATCCACTGGGTTGTCAACCTTCATGAGACAGCAAGCAAGGTCTCTTGTAGACACTCCTTGGCAGATAATTCAGGTAAGAGTTTGCAATGCTAATGAGTATGGTGGTTCATGCCTTTGTCATCTTTGTGCCTTGACAGCTCAAGCTATTTTATATATTAAATTCAGACATTTTGTTTTTATCCTACATTTTAGTTTGCGGAGACAAATGATCCAGGAACATTCAAAGTTTGGGCATTAGTGGGAGCAGATCTCCATGCCATCAAAGTCAATGTGCCAAGAATTTTCTACGTCAACTGCCACACCCCAAAAGAAGGAGCTGGTACAAGTAAGTCATGCCTGTCCACATCCCTTTGATGGCTTCTATAAAGCATACTGAACAGGTGTTACATCATGAGTCTCACCATGATTGTGAGATTGACAGTTTAGAGTACTAGATACAGTACGTATAAACAGTCAAACCTTGCATTCAGAGTTGCATGGTACTCCAAATCCTGATGGGAGATTGGATGTTGTTGGCGCATGATCCACTTTGATGAGGAAAAGGTTGTTGCTATTCATTCTGATAGATGCTGTAGTAAAGTGTATTATCGTTTGTCTCATGATGTAGTCACTGGAGAATAATGTAGATCACGACGCTTCAACTGCTTACTGCTAGTCTTCTCTCAGGCAATGAGGTTGACCCTTTTGAAGCTTAAGATTACAGTTAGGATATACATAGCATTTCTGCCCGGTAAAGCTAAAAACGTTTGAACTTCCCAATTTGTTGTAAATTCAAGTGTAGAAGTAAAGAATGATATGATTCTGTAACACAAGACTCTTTCTTGCATCATTTTCTTGTCCTTGCAGCTTGGAGGAAAGTTTCTCGCACTCTACCTCGATCTCACACAGTTCTTAACCTGTATGAGTACACTGTTCCTGAAAAAATATTCAGGGATCACTCGAGGTAATGAGTGTCTATAGCATGCATAGAAACCTGTGTCCAATATACTGGGACTGGTTGATTTGGATCATGTATACTAAAAACATCTGCTGTCGAGCATCCACTGATTCCTTGATTGACTGTCAGTCGATATCTTGTTTGATATTTGGTGGCACTAAACTAACACTTGATCAATATCTTGATCGTCATTTATTTTGATTGGCCGAACAAGGGTACTGATTGACACTTCACCACAAAAGCCTTTAGTATACTCAAGATTCATGGATTTTGTGTTCACACTAGTGGATTCTGTCCTTGAAAAATGGTTAGGTCAATTCAAATTACAGAAGTACTGTCAGAGATGAAGTCGTTTTATTGAGTTTGGTTTTTAATTAGTTAAACATGCTAGTAAAATTGGTTTTCTTTGCACCCTGGTATGATATACAAAATGTTGCCACTACTGAAAAAAATTTGTTTAGTTGTCATTTGCATGTGTCACATGATTTGATTGTCTGTTTCTAAAAGGCAGGGCCCGATAAAATACTAACTGTTAAAAAGCATAAAAAATTTTATTAATAGCAAGACATAAGTTTTGAGCCCTAAAAAAACAGATTTTATTAATAAAATAAGCACTCCTTTTTCGTAAACAATTTGCCACTAAGGAAAGAAAGTAACCCGTCATTGTAAGAATTGATTAAAACCATACATTTTTTTCATACATGACTGGATTTTGGCGAAATTTTTATAAACCCCTTAAGGTGTTTTTCATGTTTTAACATCCTCATAATATCAATATGAAATGTGTAACTCTAATGCTTTAATTTGTCTTTTGACAGTGAACTGGCCACAGATTTGTCATCTCCTGACATTGAAGGAATTTATGAATCACAGGTTTGGAACCTTGCTTACTGTCTTAAGGTTATAAGTGTTTGATATCTTTGGAAAAGTAAATTTCCAGGTTTGGATTGCTTACTTTATAAATAACTCATCTTTCTAAAGCATGTGCCTCTAGCAGTGGTTCACCTATGTGTGCAATGCATGGACAGCCATCCAGACAAGATCTATGCTAAGCCAACATTTTTGCTTTAAATTTTTTATAATGCCACATTGCAAGGTGTGCTTTTACTTGTTAATACATTGAAAGGGCTCCAGCAAAGGACTGGTCAAAGTTAGAATGCCATCTTTCCTAGTTTGACTCAAATTTTAGAATTATGACCTTTTGTACTATCTTCCTAACTCGTGACCTCAATACTTTACTTTTGATGTTAATCTTGACTTTTGACTTTAACGCTTGAGTTGTGACCTTTACTTTTAACTTTTAACCTTTACTCTTGACTTTTAACAATAACTTTTTGTGTTTCACATGACTTTGACTCCCAAGTGAGCTAATTATAGAGTATACTTATATTTTACATTTCTCAACTTGAAGGTGCCACTGTCTATGAGAGCAATAATCAAGCTTGGATGTGTTTGTAAAGTGAACAAGATCTTTGCAAAGCTTTTTAACGGCAAGGTCAGTACTGCTATAATTTATGAACGTTGCATCATCAGTTGCATGAATGTTAACTAAAGCTGTTTAAAATTCTTGTCTCTCAGGACTTGGACACTTTTGATCTGGACCAACTGGAGTTCAAGACTCTGGCAGAATGTTCGTACATGGAAAATGCAAATCTCAGGAAAATGTATTTCTATCACAGCTCCTCGTAAGTTTTTGTTTTGCATTCTCACAGCGATCGTTGGTTTTGGTTTCAAGTAGTCTTTGTGCTAAAGGCATCTGTGGTAAAGTGTTCATCCATATCCGTGCATCAAGTGAAAATTTGTCGATCTGTATCCTCAATCAATACCCTTGATTGACATATCAATTGTTCTTCAAGGGACATCCTGATCGATATGCAGTCGACACTTGATTGAAACTTGATCAACACTGGGTTTGCCAGTCACCCGATTGTCAACCGACTCATGTGCATTGAGCGAAAATTTGTCAACTGTTGGCCGAGATATTTATGGAGTGTCGATCGAGTGCCCACTGAGGTGTCGATAGAGTGCCCATTGAGTAATGATCAAGATGTCGATCATGGGTATCAATAGACAGTTGGCCGTGGATGCAGTTAGTACACATGATCCTCTTTTTGTATCTTTTTGGGGATTTGTTTGGAAGTAGTCATTAGATTGCATTGTGAGCTAAATTTAAGTGCTACCTGCATCACAAGTTAGTTTGTGAAGTTTAGATCATATGGCTACATTCATGAAGAGTTGTTTTTCTGTTTACACATGTGTAGTTGTCATGCCAATTCTTTTCGTTAAATAGTCACTTTTGCAACCAAACAGCAACCAACATTGCTGCTGGTTAATTTTTATTCTGAATTCAGGGTGAACATCTCCGAAGTATCAACAAGAATGCGCCTGGTTTTCCCGTCGCAGAACATTTCAGTTCTAACGGACATACCGCTGCGGATGCCCTGGTCCGTGGGATCAAACTCTGCGATGGGAACAAACAGAGGAAGAGGCAGGAGATGCGTCTCATCTTTCGTCTCGGAACATGTCAACCGCGTGGCCTTAATGCTGATTTTCATTTTATTTGAAGTTCGCACGCACGTGCACAACGCAACTTTCAAATTTTAAATTAAATAACAGGAAACGTGGCTCAATTCATAACAACATTCCACCGATGAAGGGCACAGTCCCGAAACGTTTGGACATTTACCCTAATTTTGGCACTTCTAGAAACATTTTTAACCTTCATTTTTTATTGTAATTACAAGTGCCACGCTGCTTACGAAGTTTTTAACTTCTTCCATTGAGTTATTTCAAGCCATTCTATGGATATACCTCAGTCTGTAGGTTTAATATTGGTATTTAATTATTTATTTTCATTTGATATTATTATCTTGCTGGTGTCTTTTGCAGGGATAATCGTGTTATACTTGCTGTCTTTGTCCCTGCTTCTCGCAAGGTAAGGTTCTGTACAGAGATAATAAATGAGTGCAATCAAAGGTCCTTGCATTTGGCTATTGGACTCAGTTCTGTTCCTGAATGACAAAACATGCATAAAGTAATAAAACTGTTGTTTAATTCTTACACCTTTATCTTGCATTTTGGTTCTGCAGGCTTCTGTGTTTGTCATAGATGCAGTGAGAAATAACCAAATGCCCAACCTGTCATCTCTGTATCAAACGGAAAGAACTGCAAGGTATGAAGACGAGGACATACCCAAATCTTGTCACTAAGATTTGCTTCAGATGTGCTGTTGTCTGTTATAAGTGTATGTGGCTGGTCCAACTTGTAAGAACCATTTTCCTTTCTGATCCATCTGATCAATCCAACCCATTGCACCTGTTTGACTGGTCTAACCTGTCAAAACTATTGACAGTTTCTGACTGTCTGCCCATATTTTTGACTTGTGAAACTGGTAAAACCTATTTGACTAGTCCAGTCTGTTAAACCCATTCCACTAGTCCAACCTGTCCAAACTATCAAATTAGTTTGCACTATGGGGCCTATTTGACTAGTCCAGTCTGTTAGACCCATTCCACCAGTCCAACCTGTCCAAACTATCAAAGCAGTCTGGGCTATGGGGCCTATTTGACTAGTTCCTGTCTGTTAGACGCATTCCACCAGTCCAACTTGTCCATACTATCAATTGAAAGCAGTCTGGGCTGTGGGATTTATTTGACTAGTGCAGTCTCTTAGACCTATTCTGCCAGTCTAACCTGTCCAAACTATCAAAGCAGTCTGGGCTATGGAACCTATTTGACCTGTGTCTGACCTGCCTGCCCCATTTGACTTGTCCTTGAATTGGTCAGACTCATTTGAGCAGTCCAATCTGTTAGAACCATTAAACCAGTGCAACCTTTCCAAATGGTTCCCTTTTGATATATGTCTGACCCATCATACATGTATTTGTCTGCCCCATTTATCAGTGCAAACTGGTCAGACCTATTTGATCCTTCTGACCCAGGGGACCTGCCTGGCTTGAATTACCTGTCTAACCTTGCTGACTCATTTTGCTTGTATGGTCTTTCAATGTAATACGAAGTAAGGGTGTAACAATACATCAAACTATCGATGCATCGCGATGTTAATGCCGCGATAGCGATGGATCGATGGTGAAAATGAAAAATATCGATAGTTTCTATATTTCTAACATTTTAACTTGTTTGGAAAATAAAGACACCTTTTTCCACCCAGATAAAGGTAAAAAAGAAACTAAAAACAATCCATCTACTACACTACACCTAGCATTTTTAGCGTCTTGATTATTGAACCACCAATAAGGCCGCACCATCCATTGTGTTCCTCAGTACCTGTATTGACTACTACTGCTTAGATATTTCTTTACCGGTGTAAGGCATTAAGTAGATAAAGACATTGCTGAAAACTATCGCAATACTATTGCAATAGTACCCACACTATCACAATAATATTGCAATGTCCATGTGACCTATTGCAATGCATGAACAATAGTCTCCATTTGGCACGAAAATATACTAGGATATTTGTCCGCGGACATTATCTGTTCTGAGAAGCGAACAGTTTTCGGAGAGCGTAGAGGAAAACTGTGAGCTACAGAAGAGATAATGTCAAAGGACAAATATCTGAGCATATTTTCGCCCCAAATGGAGACTATCATGTTTATTATCCTTCAAATCTTTTACGCAACACGCGCAGTTTTGAAAATTGGGGTATATTCTCGGATATCCCCCAGTTTTAGCTGGGGGATATTCGGTCACGTGACGTGTTTAGACCAATCGCATGCGAGCGAAAAGATTTGAAGGATTATAAAATTGCAATATAGTTAAAATGTCCTGAACAGTCACCCCTAATATGATGTGTGCTGTAATATGATTACTTGAGGTTGGAAGGATTGTCTGCTTTGGGATTTGTGTTCATGTTCTAAACTAATGTTGTTTCCTACAGAGTGGAAAGGGATGGAGATGAGAGTTTTCTCCCAGCAGAGAATTTTACATTTGATGTCAGAGTTGATACTGATTCTAGACAGGTGTGAAGTATAACATGACTGTTATTAAAATTGAAACTGCAATGTTTATGAAAATTGAAACTGCGATGTTTATGAAAATTGTTAAACCAAGTTAGTTTCTTTGTGTTTAAAGTATTTATGCTATGTGCTTCTTTACAGACTTACAGAGCAATTCAAAGATTCCTCATGAGCTACAAAGAAGAGAAACGAGGACCCACAATGATCTTGGTTCAGTCTCCTTGGGGTAAAAAAATCTCTTATTATGGTCACAATAAAAGCTTGCAATTTTCCAATGTTCCCCACATAGGATTATTGTGGTATTTAGACTCAAAAGAGATTTTGTTGAAAGGAAGACAGTTGATCAATTAAGGATGGAATAAATAATACATCTACCAGAAGTTTTGGTAGATTTTGCTGACTGAGCCAATCAGAAGTGTGATACAACAATAGCAAAGTTGTGCAAAAGTTAGCACCTTTCTGCATTCCTTGCTGCATGATGCTATCCTTCTTACATGGACCGTTTCTTAATGAACAGTTGATTTTTGACGAACTATTGTTTTTTTGTCTATTTCTTCTTTAGATCTCAGTCACCTCACATCATCTATTCCTGGTCTCCAAGAGTTCCCTCTTGTTAGTCTGCCATACAGTGACAGGTACAAACTCATTTGGATTTCGGTATGGCAACGTGACCTGAGGATGCTGAGTTGTACCCCTCATGAAACATGACAACTACATTAATAACCTCCAGTATATGTTTTATTCCCTTATCGTCAACAGAGCTGGAGACAATTGACTTGAATGCATATTAATAATAACATTATGTTATTGTTTGGTACTAACTTACTGTAAGCATGCATCGCTTCACCATTCACATTTGCACTAAAAAGGTGATGGTACTATAAGTGGACAATAACTTTTTTTACAGTAATGCTCAACACAATGTCCTTGACTGGCAGCGTCACGCTGCAAGAAGGATGATTCATCATTATCTCGAAGTGGAAATGTTTTATCAGGTTGGTCTAAACAGAATATTTGTCTTTATGGATTTTTTTGTGATGAAGAGATGATTATGAACATAAGGGTATTTTTACAGAAAGAGTTATGAAACTCAACAAGAGAAATAACAATGGGTCGGAGGAATATATGTCTGACTATTTTACATAGCATGGTCAAAAGAGAACCAGGTATTTTTCCATTGCTCTCTGAAAACCCTTGGTCAGTCTCAGTAGCTCACTCACCACTTTACAACTTGCAAGATATCTGGAGTCTTATCTTGCAGTTACTTGTGAGGCCATTACTGGGGAGAATATGACTTTTCATCTTTCAGTTTGGCCCCAGTAGCATTTCAGACAAGCTCCTTTGAGATGAGACTTGCTCCAGATTTCTTCTGGCTTGTAATTGGTGGCATCTGGAAAGTTGTCAAAAAAAAATCCACAATGTACTTACAGCCATTTTAGAGAGTTTTTTAAGTTTTCTGTTCAATATTACTAAGTAGGTAAACACCTGGGTGGTCATTATGCTACATTCTAGAAGACGATTAATTGTCTTCTCCCAAGATCCTAAATGAGCACCAGCAAAATGTAAGGAAAATCTGACAAAACAAAGTAGTTACCTGGGATGGACTAGTATCCCAAGCAAGGCACTAGCAGTGCTTGCTTAAGTGCTCTGACAGCCTGAGTAAATGCTGGACTGATAAGCCTCGAGCACCTTAATTAAGGAAGAATAAATCATGGCCTTCAGTTTACACACTGCTCTTTCTGTGATGACTGGACATAATGAACTCATTAAATTTTTCTCATCAGACTCAACTGGAACTCGCACAGTACTTTCATGTTCCAGTGGGCAATGTCCCATCAGATCCCACTCTGTTTGCTGCAGATGTCTTCTATGCTCGTCACCTTCAGAAGCACAATCATTTGCTGTGGATGTCGCCAACTGACAGACCTGATCTAGGTGGCAAGGAGGATGATGATAACAGGTTTGTTCATCGATATGATTTTGATCATTGAGTGAACAAGTGTCAATCAGAAAAATGCCAGTTCCAGTTTTTGTTCCTCTTGTTTGGTTAGCCACCAACATCATAAAAAAAGCATTCTTAACCCATTGTATCCCAGAGGTTTTTTTGCCAAAAGTGCATTTTTTGGACATTTTGGAGATTTTCAGGCTGTATATGGGTCAAATTAGCTCCAATTTACTCAAAAAGGCATTTGCTACATGACAGCAATTGCCTTTCTTTCCATTGGCATCACATTTTATGACATTTTTGCTCAGGCATGTGCAGAAATCAAAATTTTGAGAGTTTTTGGACAAGAAAGTGACCTACATCTTTCGGCTTTTTGCTGGCACAGGAGTCATTGGGTTAACACATCAGACCTAACGTTTGCTGGTTAATTAAGCAATAGACCACAAGTTTCTATGGGTTATAAGCTGATAAACCACGCGGGATGTTGGTAGAACACGAGAAGAATTTGTAAACCACGAGCCGCAGGCGAGTGGTTTACGAATTCTTCGAGTGACCTACCAACATCCCAAGTGGTTTATCAGCCTATAACTCATAGAAAACCTGTGGTCTATTGCTTTTATATAATAATTCAGAAGATGCGCAATTTTTCCGTGGGTTTACCGGCACAATAACCCACAGCTGATTGACCAATCAGAGCGCGCGCATTGATTTGGTTATTATATAACAAAATATAATCTTTTCATGTATAATGGCTATTTAATTTTTCATTTCCAATGTTAGACTCAGTGCAGTGTCTGAAGAGGGAGGGAATATTGAGGTCAACAATCCTGGCTGCTACCCTACAGTATGTGTGGAGCTCTCAATTGACTGTTTTGCTGTCAACACTGTGCTACAGGTAACGGTGGAATGTTCAGCTGCCCGTTATCATTCCTGCTGATCTGGTATTCAGAAGAGTCTTATTAGCTTGCAACAGCATCAATCTTCTGTTTGTTCATGTGGTGATGTGTTATCTCAAATAGCGGTTTCTTTTTCCACCTTTTTAAACTATTGGTATATATATTAATATTTTCAGTCTACACACATCAATGACTTTGAGGGAGGTTCTGTCACAGGAGTCAGCTTCGACAGTATGCCACAGGTAGGAAACAAATTACTTGAAGTACCTTATTTTCAATGCGTGTGAAGTTTTGATGTGCCAGTGTGTAGGAAAGTTATCAACCATAGCATTTCTTGTACCTTGATACAGTGCTAGTGGGTGAATTAAAAAGAAAGAAAGTCATGCTAAATTTAACTATGTCAGACAGTTGTCTTCTTTGCTATTAAAGATGCCATGCCCTTGTGTTATTTTTTCCTAACTTTTAGGCATCTTTGGAGGAGTTGGTCCAAGGAGGACCGAGCGTGGCTTCCAGTTTGACGACATATGACGAAGCTGCCTTGTGTTCAAGTGCCTTTAGGTGATGAGATTTTGCACTTTTTTCATGGCTGTTAAGGATTTTACACCAGTAATCTGCCACTCTGATCTGAAATAACTGGTAGCACAAGATGGAGTTGAATGGTTTAATATGAGCCAGTGTTCCAGATTGGTGGAGGTTTCAGGTCAAAAAAACCCTACAAGGCCAGTTACATGACCTGACAAATTAGTAGCAAATTCATAATGATTTGGCAGAAGCAGTGGGAATTGACCCAATCAAATTCCTTGTTGACATGTAACCGTAAACGTATCCGGAACCCTGTGAACTGGTCGAAAATGGTGTGTCATTCTGGTATTAACTATTTGAAGCAGTTGTCAACATACCTTGCTCTCCATGAGATCTCGTAGCTCAGTGGATAGAGCGCCTACCTGGTGTAGTGAGGTCATAGGTTTGATTCCTGTTTGGGACTGAGATTCTCATTACCAAGCTTAGAATTTCCCATCTTTATTCATTTATACCACCCTCATGATGACTTTGACAGTGTTGATCCTAGCAGTATGCAGGACGCCTGTCACATATTAACTCAGTCAAATGACCTTGCTCTCGATGAGTTCTCATAGCTCAGTGAATAGAGTGCCTTCCCAGTGTTCAGTTCACTTTTCACTCATCTCTATTTGCATGACTGTATAATAAAAGTACTCCTTTTCTTGCAGAATACTTAAGGGGATGGTTCACAGTTGGTTACATGAAGTGTCCACTTATGAGAACTTGAACGCAGATACACAGTTGATGCACTTCTACAGGTATAAAGACCATATGTAACATCGAAATATAGTCAAACCCGATCATGGGTACTAAAGGCACATGCAGTTGAGTGTTGATCAATAGGGACCTTTAGATTGGAGGACGAGGACAGCTTTGAGTACGAGTTTTCTGTTCTGAGCACGCGCACTTCGAAAAATGTCGGCCTCCAAACCTTTTGCGCATGCTCAGTATGATGAGCTGGTACTCGTAGTCGTCCTCGTCCTCTGATCTAAAGGTCCCTAATACTTGGTCAACACTAGACCAACACTTGATTGATATGTCGATCAACCCTCAATTGACAATGGGTCGATAGCTAGCCAAGTGTTGACTGACTCTCTTTTTTGAGGTCTCCCAAACTTTAAGGTTTTTTTTTAAACTCAATAGAAATGCTGAAAAGGTAAAACATGTCTTCTATTTTGTTTACAAACTTCCTTGATGAGTAAAATGAAAACAACTTATTTACTTTTATCCTCAAAATGTAAATTCTTTTTGCTTGCACCATCACTATGTCAACAGCTTGTGCTAGTTCACCATTTCTATTGAGTTTTAATATAAATCTATAGTGTTCTATCTATAGTGTGCTGTTCTCTGATTGGCTATGCTACTTGCCATCTATTCAGTGGTAGATACATGTAGTGAGTAGTGAAGCTGTGTGTGCTAGTTAACAAAATTACTGCTCCTTATTGGCATTTTTGAAGTGTCTGTGAAGAGGATTTAGAGAAAGTTTTGAATGACTAGTAGATTTATACTATTAAACAGTTAGATAATTTTTGCTCTTGATTTCTATATGTGATAGTTGACTTGGGCTGTAATGTACAGGTAAAAAAATAATCAAAGGACAGACAAGAAAGAGTTGCTCTTTGTCCCACACTTAAGGGCAGGTGATTGAAAGAGGGAATTTACATGGGCTTTGTTGTTGTTGTAATCTCAATGTAAAAACCTCAAACATGTAGTGGGCTAACAGTTGCAATATTCATTTCTCTACATTTCCTAGTAGAAGAAGGCAATTTGATAACTTTAGTTTGAATTGTCTATGTACACTTGCAGATGGCTGTCATCTCCATCGGCACTGCTGTATGATCCAGCTCTTTGTAGAATGGTGCAGAGGATGATGAAGAAGCTTTACATGCAGGTATGATGCCAATTCTCAAGTTATTTGTTCTGGAATCTTTATCATTCATTACAAGCCATTAGCTAGGGTTCATGGGACCTTTGTTTCACTTTCATTTATATACCTCTCTCTCTTGTCAAATTATATTTGTTTTTATCCAGCTTGTTGCTGAATTCAAGCGTCTTGGTTCCACCATTGTGTTTGCAAGCCTTAGCAAGATTATTATTTGTACCAAGAAGAGAAGGTAAAAAGAGCACATTTCCATTTCTGAAGTGCCTTTTGTCACACCATACCTAAAAAATGATGTTATTTTGTCTCTCACAGTGTATCTGATGCCAAGGCCTATGTGGATTTCATTCTTAATAGTATACGCAGAAAGGACTTGTTTCATAGCATTGAGATTAAACCTGAATCATGCTGGGAGTATCTAATGTGGATGGACCAGGTAAAGAACAGCTGGATCATGTGTACTAAATTACAGGCGTGTGCAGATGAGTGTCGATCGATTACCTCAATCAAAACCCTATCAACATCTTGACTGAAACTCGATTGACACGAATGGCTCGATCAAAAATTACTCGACTGTTGACCAAGATGCGGATTGAGTGTTGATTTAGTGTCTACCAACTGAAGGTGTTGATTCAGGGTTGATTCAGGGTATCGGTCGAGGGTATTGATCAAAGATATCAATCGAAGATATCATTTGACCCTTGACCGCAGATGCCTTTAGTACACAAACAATGTCAAAAGATTTTGCTTCCTTTCGTTGTTGCTCCAGACATAATTTTTTTTAGAGGACTCTAATGCTACTTCATGTTATGATTTTAGACACTACAAATCTTACATTTAGTACCATGAGAAAAGACAGCGGAGATTACTTTATTTCTAAGTTTTTTGGTAAAAAAGAGATAAGGGTTGTCACAGTTAAAGTTTTGAAGAAGGTGGCTTTGTTGCAGGAGGAAGCAGCTGGTATGATGCATTTTTTGAAAAGATCAGAAAGAATAGCGCAGTTGAATAGCCATCTAGGGGCTCAGTTCTCAAAAATCCTGGCAACTTTTTGGGCCCACAAAGCCATTTAGCCATTTTGGGAAAAATTTTGAGGACCTTTGAGAAACAGGTCTCAGATCATGAAGTAGGTGGCAGGTTTCATGGCTGACGCCTGCTTTCGACAACCCTGAAGAGGACGTTTGTGTCATTGTAACTGGAGGTGGTTGACTAAAAAGTGAAAACTAATTTCATTCTGACAAATTATTATACAAGTAGTGGATCATTATTAAATGCAGCTGTTAAATATATGTATTTTGCCAGGCTAATCATGGTGGTGTGCGAGGCAAGCTCCCAAAAGATTTAGAGGAAGAGGAGGCCATGGAAGCCACAGCAGATCTAGAGGACAGCAGTGATGAATTGGTGGCTACTCCTGATGATGAGGTAAAGCGAAATAGTGACATGTAACATGTGTTAATCAATGATAATCAGTTGCTTTTTGTATCAATGTCCATAAAAATATAGACTTGTTTACCAGCCGCTGTTTCAGAAAGGAGCCCATGCTCCTCCCACAAACTCCAGGATGGATGTTTCTCTTCCAGAGGAAAATGTAGACCAGGCCCAAGTGAGCAGCAGAAATTGAGCCTAATAAAAACATGGAAGCTTTTCAATTCCTGCAGAAGAAAGGATAGTACTCACTGAACAGTCCATAGCATAGGTTAATCATAAGCCAAACTGTGAAAAGATGTAATATTTATAAAATCAGATCTCACTCAGTTTACTCGTATACCCATAGGAAACAATTTTCTGTACAAATTAAAGTGAACATTTCCAAGAGGTCTCACTCCACTCTCACCAAGTCCTCTGAGATTGATAATATTGCAGCATTTTAGCAATTTTTCAACACATTAGCTAAAATTTCCTGTCCTTATGTTGTGTGGGACGATGAGAAAAAGATGTTCTTGAGACTCCCAAGTAGTGCAAACTTTATTTCACAGAGCAAATTCCCTGCTTGTTAGTACCTGTATGTCTTTAGTGAAAATATGCAAATTCTTGGATCATGTATGCTAAAGGCATCTGTTGTCAAGTGTTGATCAATATCCTTAATGGACCCTTGATCGACACTCCATCATCATCTTGATTAGCACTTGATTGATGCTTGATTGACATCATACTTTACATGTGGCCAAAACTTGACTAATTTTTGCAGACATGCCATTGAGTGTCAATTGATACGTATACGTTGGTTGACACTCAACTATCGACCAACTGCTTATTGAGAGTCAATCGAGTGTTAATCAAGATACTGATTGGGTGTCGGCCTAGTGTTGACCGAGTATCAATATCAATGGAGATGGTGATGAAGTGTAACTTAGGGTAGATCAAGGGTATCATTCAAAACTCCACCACTTTTGCCTTTAGTTCACATGATCCAAATTCTCTTTACTGGTATCCATACATTTGTTATAAAATTATTTGGGGGAAAGTGTTTTGGTTGTCAACTAAGGCTAGTTTTGATTTCTTTTCCAGCCCAAAGTGGAAATGAACTGGAACATGAAGAAGTACCTCCCCACAGCTGCATCTTGTCAGAGCTATTTTCAGGTATCTTAAAGTGCTACAACTCTGTCTGTCAGAAAGAGAAGAGTGTTGCCCAATTTTGTTACTTGGTCTTAATGATTGGAGGAGAAATTTGGACTGTTCATAAACACCAATTTGGCCCCCTAAAAAAGATTCAGGGGCGAAATTATTCAGGGCAAATGACGTAAATGATGTAATTTTCAACGACCATGTGCTAGCAGGAGTCGAGTTTCATGTTTTGCCACGGGTCTGGTGTGCTTCCTTGTCGAGGTTGACCTTCTCTTCACATTTGGTGTGCTTTCTTGTGGACTTCTGGACTCTGCTTGTTTATTATTGATATCGTTCACGAACACGATGGCCTAGGCCTTGGGATGTTAACCTTAGAAACAGCTGTATTTGATTGCATTTGAAGTTTTATCCGGTCGAATGTTGTTTGGAAATGGAATCGGCGGACGAGTACTCTGAGGGCAAGGTTCATAGGCCATAAGAGTGAACCTGAACCATGGAGCACAAATGTAAATACTGTCTACTTTATTAATACTTGAATCAGTCGCACAGAGTTTGGTTATGATGAACAAGCATGCAATTGCAAATCTTTACTTATATTTGAGCTTCCTGCTTAGAGTATGTTCATAAAAAATATACTTTAACAGGTTAATGTGAGAATATTTAGCATGAAATTTGAAGGCTGATGAAAATATTAATTTTTAGTCCTACATTTATTAAACTTGTGAGTCTATGGAAATTGGTGCCGTCACGCAACGTAGTTTGTATGGGGACCTCTTCAATTAGGATGGCATGGCCTTTGCCACTGAGATATCTTTCTGTAAAACCTCGGTTGTTGATGAAAAATGTTGATTTTAGCAATAGACAGAGGTTAAAAGTCAGATAGGGAAGTCATTTAAGGTATCTGTATTAAAGTTACGGCATTGAACGCACTCATAATCTTTGATCACTACTAGTTTTGTTATTTGAAGAACCCCTTTAATACGGCCAGAATTTTTTTGACCCATTGATGAAGGAATTAACAGGTTACAGTCTACTTACAATAATAACAGTACTTACCATCTAAATCAACTTAGCACTTTGTAAATTATCACAACCCTGACAACCCTCACGACCCTCACAATTGTGACAACCCTGACAAACCTGACAACCCTCGAAGCCCTGACAACCCTGAAAACCCTGACATAATCCTCCCGACCCTCACAACCATCACAGCCCTGACAAACCTGACAGCCCTGACATCCTTGACAACCCTCGCAACCCTCACAACCCCCACAACCTTCACAGCCCTTACAACCCTCACGGCCCTTGCAACCCTGACAACCCTGACAACCTTGACAACCCTGACAACCCTGACCACCCTGACAAACCATAAATTGGGGGTGCTTACCATTTGTTAGAATGAAGTGGTTGGGATGACAATTGAATAATGCTAAGGGTTTTTCCAAAATCAGCAAACCATCAGAGCGAGATGGCACTTACCATTTGCAGTGTGATTTCTTGTAATATTGAGAAACTGGAAATTTGAAGATTTAGCGAATGGTTCCGTTCTGAATGAAAAAGTTGACTAGCTACCTCGAGAGGAAGTCTTCAATTTCCGAATGGATTTTCTGGAAAATTACTGTTCCTTTTGACTTTCAACTGAAATTTCCGTTTTTTTTTTGCTACGTGGTATGAGCTCCCTGTGTTTTAATATTCACCAATAACAACAGGTTTTGTTTCTGTGGCCACAATAAGTAAAAAATGTCACAGTTTTCACTTCAGCCAATCACATAGCTCATTCTGAGAAGTGCATACTGCCTCCATCGTTTTAAATCCTACTTCATGTCTTCAGCGATACAATAAATTTCAGAGTCTTCTGAGTCAAAAGTCATTTCAGAATCAGACGAAGTAGAAGACAATGTTACTAAAAACAGAAATCTGTCGACTGTGGAGTCCCAGTGAAAAACTTGTGCAGCAGAATAGCTTCTACACTCGTGCAAAATAGAAGACCTTACTGGGACAGCTGAAGCGTTCATTCTCGATTTAACGTCACAGCTTTAACTCTCCCCAGATTCCCCATGTGCAGTCGCGAACCATTGGAAACTCAGTTTTTACAGGGCATAAAAATTCGAGGATTTAACCAAATCAAAACATTTTTGCATCAAATTACTCTACAAAATAAGCCTTATTATTTTAGCGAAAAAGTTTTGGTGTCAGGTGTACCTTAAGGTATTTGATGATACTGGCATGTTGCACTTGCCTTCTAGATGAATATGAAAAAAGAAGCTTTTCTGGTAGGCAAACTTCTCAGATCTCTCAGAATAACACAGAAAAACAAGCTCTGTAAAAGCTTTATTTAAAAACTTAAACATAAACCATTTTTTCCAGAAGGGGATATCACAGAATACCTTTTTTTTTGGGGGGGGGGGAGGGGTGGGGAGTTTTGGGGTGGTTGTTATTCTAGTGTTACAACATGTTGAAGCTTGATCAAACATTGTATGAATGAGACTGTTTTGGTTGAAGTGCAAATCATTGGTCAGATTCAAGTACCATACCTGAAACAGTGGTTTTTTCCATTTCTGTAGTCAAATACTTCCAGAGATAATGTTGCGCATTTCCTTGTTCTGATATCCCATAGATTGTCTTGTATGAGTTAAGGCTAGAGTTAACTGGGGCTCTTTATCATGTGTTTCTTACATTGGCTGCTTTGTTTCTTGTAGATTGTCATTGCTAGTCATATTCATGCGATTTACACCCATTCCTTGGAAGAAAGGCGACGAATTGAGCCTGGAAATACTCCCATCAAGAAAAGAACAAGTTCTCAATCACAGGTGTGGAACAAAGTTTAAAATATCAATTCTCCTTATAGAGATCTGTGGGAGGTACTGTCGTTAGTGCACTCATCTCCAGATCGAGCAGTCTGTGTTCGAGCCCTGGCCAGGGACATTGTGTTGTGTTCTTGGGCAAGACACCTAACTCTCTCAGTGCCTCTCTCCATCCAGGTGTATAAATGGGTACCAGCAAACATCATGCTGGGGGTAACCCTGGGATAGAGTAGCATCCTTTCCAGAGAGGAGTAGAAATTCTCCTAGTCACCTCATGTTGTACAGAAACCGAGATGGGCTCTGGCTTGATGGGCGACTTGGCTCAATTACAGAGTTAACCCTACCTTACCTTACTGAGATATAGATTTAGTGCTTAACATGGGTTGAGAAGTGCCAATCATTGGTCAGATTAGCCCTTCTTCAGTAGGTGGAATCAATCATTCTTTACTCTTTAACAGAGAGTTGCAGAAACATCAGCCACTCCCAGTTTAGTTACATTTGCCCAGGAGAGAATTTCTGGAGAGCTGACACAGACTTTGTTTTCGTAAGTATATAAGTACTCAGCAGACAAATAAAGATAGCATTTTAGATGCTTTGAACATCTTAGAAAAACAGTAAATTTAGTGCTTTGCTCACAAACTACATTGTGTAGTTAAAAGTCCAAACCTCTTAATCTACTCATAAAAGATTGCTTTAATATAGCTTTTCAGGATCAGGTGTACATGTACCAAAGGGATCTATGGTCAAGTGTTGTTTGATACCCTCGATTGATCATTGATTGACGCTTGATGGACATCTTGATCGATACTCAGTCGACACTCAATCAACATCACAATCCACACCTGATTGACAGTTGATTGATAGTCAGTCAAGTGTTGACTGACTCATATGTATCGATCGCATGTCTGCAAAAATTAGTCAACTCGCGACTGACTGTCAAATGAGTTGTCAATCAAGTTTTGATTGTGTCAATTGAATATTGATCAAGAGTGGTTTGAATGCATTGATCAACGCTCGACTGTGGATGCCTTAAGCACACTGATCCCTTTTAAATGAAGGAATATTGTTCTTTCTGTAGAGTAACGCAGAAGATACAACACACTTTGTCAGGAGACCGATCCTCAAACACAGACCCTAGTGTAGAGTTCCCTCTTCTGCCTGGATCCCATCTTCCTCTGAACAACCCAGCCTTGGAGTTTGTGAAGTTTATTTGTAAGGTAATGCTGGATGTTCAACTGGTTTATAATCTGTGTTGCAATAAATATTTATCACAATAGCTTTGTAGCAAGTGGTTCAGTGAGAGCATATTTCCAAGAAGTATAGTTACCTGTCAGCTTCAGTACTTGTTGCCTTAATGTCCCACCAGGGATGAAGAAGGCTATTACAGAGCTTTAGTGTCAGAGCCAGGATTTACAAATTAGCACAATGAGAATGCTTTTACCATGTAATGTATGTCTACACATTTTAGGGATGGAAATTATTTTTAAGCTTGCAATGTTTGAGGGAATGCTGATTGAATCAAAGATTGCAATTTAGAGAAAACAATTTGATTGGCTTCACTTTGATCCATTCTTTTTGTTGTTGGAATATTACAATTGTTTTTACTTAACTGTTAATTACTTTGAGTTTTTTTTTTAGGTATTGTCACTAGACTCCAATACACAGCATCAAGTGAACAAGCTAAGGTATACAAACTTCCTTGTCAATATCATGTTTTTGTTGCGGTTTTTAAGATTCTGTTTCATAGTAGACGTTGTAACAGACTTGAGAATCATGCTCTAAATTATTTAATCCTGTGGTGTCAGCAGGGAAATTCTTATGTTATACAAGGGTGATTGACTTTTAATTTCTTTTTAAAATGTGAGAATTAAGAAATATCAACTAGAGAATAATTTTTGTCTTGATGACACTTTGCTGTATGGTTAAGCGCACTGATCTTGTAATCTAGAGGTCCTGGGTTCACAAGCTCCCCCTCGCCTCTAGTAACTAGTATTTGTTCTTGTTGCTGCCGGGTTCCACTGGTTTATCGTCCTCCGAAAATAATTGTTTTGGATCACCATGCTATGCAGTTGGCTTAAAAACCTCACAGCACTTTTCCTTTAAATCAGAAGTAAAACAGAACCAATGTTTCCCTTATTTTCCACACTTTTCATTGTCTAATTTACTTAATTACCATAACTAATACTTTACAAGGCTTCAATACCAATCCTGTTATTTATAACAGCTGTTATGTTTCAAAGAAGATATGTGGAATCCCAACCTAGAGCTATATTTCCAGTGGACTGTTTAATCATCTAACACAATGCTTGTGTTTATCTTCAGACGTGACTTGTTAAGACTCCTTGGTGTTGGAGAATTTTCTTCAGAAGCAACATTTAGGGATCCTTGCTCTTCATTGGTGCTTCCAGAGGTACACAGATTCACTATTTTCATTTCAATGTGAACGTCACTCTTAACTCCTGGATGTTTTCTCCTCTTCTTTATTGGGATCACGAGTACAAATAGCATCTGTGACATCTTGATCGGTACTCAATCAACATCCTGATCCATACTCGATCAACACTCAATCGACACTTGATCAACAGTTGGTCGATAGTCAGCCAAAAGTGGTCTGACTGGTGCGTTGATCGAAATCAGTTGGCTATTGACTGACTGTGGACAGAGATGTTGATCGAGTGTCAATCGAGTGTAAACCGAGGTGTTGATGGACTGTCAATCAAGAGTCATTTGAGGGTATTGATCAAAGGCATCCATCGACACTTAACTGAAGATGGCATTTATTCTTGGGATAATGGTAGAAGCTCTGGTTTGTGTACTGATGGTTTTGTGATGTTACTTTTGCATGGTTACTCTGGAGGTTTGGAGTTTTTCTGTCTTATCTCTGCCTTCTTTCCAGCCAAGACAGATTCTCTTTGTGCTCATTTCATGCTCACATGTTCGTTGGCAGTTAGTCTTTTTTTTTGAAGTAACTAATTTACACCTGTCTATTTTATTACATACATGTAATAGCCATTATTGTTCATTCAAAATATTTCCCCATTTCTGATTGGTTAACATCACACACATAATTCACCATTACCAGCTGCTGTTGACCAAATTTGAAAAGTACTTTGTCATTGAACCAATGGCATCAAAAGTTTTGTCATGTTAAACCAATAATGTCAAAATGATGTCAAAAATGCAGCCAGTTGCAGGGTATTGAACAATGATTTGGTGAGGAGAAAAATAAAGAGCAAAATGGCAAAACTTCTTTAAGAACGGGGAAATATTTTGAATGAATAATAAAGCAGTTATTGAATTCAGCTTTGGTAGCACATGTAGAATTCTGCAGATCTCGGAGGGTGTTATCCACCGAGGTCAGAGACCTCATTCAATATTGCTAAATAATGAGCTATGGTAGAATGGAAATCAACACCTGTAGAGTAACTTCTGCAAAATAATTTATATGGAGAGGAGCACATGATATGATGAGCACAAAGAGCATCTGCAAAGGAGGCTATCCACTTCCCTGATAGTCTTTGTCTTAGCTCGTGAAATAAGATTTTATTCAAGGTCAGTGAAAAGTCAGGGAGTTTTGTATCAGGTCAGCAAATTTCTAAATCCCATTCAAAGTCAGTGAAAATTCAGGGAATTTTATCTTGAAGTTGCTGTAAATTATTTTATTATGTGATTTCATGTAGACAAGGCAATATTTTATTTTGTTTTTAAAAATTAATAGTTATCTGAACCATCCTTATTTTTGTTGATTATTGGCCAGAACAATAATCCCGCAAAGTCAGTGAAAATTGCTTTAGAGTCGGTGAACCGTCTGGGATATTTTCTGTTCTGGTGGGTGAAAACTTGACCTGTAATTTTGCCGGGTTGCCTAGCACATGATTTTTCTACCCATGTCTCCTTTTCGTGAGTCATAACTGTGATTTTGAGGATACATCAGAAAGCCAGTCAGTCATCTGGGTTCAAGTCAGTGTGCAAAGCAAATAAGTTTTCCACCTGCCCTGAGCTTTTGTAGATGACGTTCTTTGCATACTGGTTGAAGCAGCCTGTCTCAGCCTTAGGGGTAGATTTACAGGGTAGGGGGAATGAATTCAGGCTGCCTACCGGTAATCACAACAAGCAATAACCAATAAATGGGCCTCACTGCCAAGTCAAAAAGGATTTTAAACACAAGCTGAGACAGGCTTACTAAACCATTTTAACCTTAGTTAATTGAAGTATTTCTAATCCTACAATGAGCGACAAAAGTAGTTGAGGCACTTTAGGAAAAGACGCTTTTGATACTTAAGCATTTTGTTCTATTTTATTTGCATCTAGCATTAATTCTCTGATATCTCCGGACCCCCAATTCAATCTTGTGTAGGTGCTGTGGTCTGTGCAGTCAAAGGAATAGAAAAATCAACATTGTTTCGGGGGAAAGGGGGAAAATGTGTCCAAGACGCTTGAAAATCGAATTTTAATGCCAAGTGTCTCAATAATTTTGTTGCCCATTGTAGTTCTTGTTTTAAACCTCAGTTTTAGTCTTGTTAATATTTTATTTCTTTTGTAGTTTAGACATTTAATGTATAGTTTAGACTTCACATTTTTTAGAGAACCCTCCTGAAAACCACCTCTAGGTGATTGGTAGCTTTATTTATTATTATTATCTGACATTTTCCAACAGGTTATTTGTCTGTCCTGTAACTCATGTCGTGATCTTGACCTGTGCAGAGACCCCTTCATAACTCCAGCAGAAGGAAACAATCCGTATGTATTTGCTAATGTAATCTAACCATATAAACTCTTCAAAAATATATGATTTCTTTGTTTCTCTTAAAAATGGGCAAAAACATAATGATTTTCATCTCAGCTTTTCCCAAATGGTAGGTGCATGACAGGATTTAACGGTTCTCACAAAACCAAAAACGAAATTAAGAGTTCATTATTTTGGTTTTTGGGAATGCCTTTTTGTGTGGATCTTTAAGGGTGTTTCAGTCCATAACTTGG
Organism: Platygyra sinensis; assembly: GCA_019787425.1. Lineage (NCBI taxonomy): Eukaryota > Metazoa > Cnidaria > Anthozoa > Scleractinia > Merulinidae > Platygyra > Platygyra sinensis. The sequence continues at coordinate 53,120 of JAHPZR010029863.1, read as the reverse complement.
GCCCTGTTCAACTTACATGTAAAAGCATCAAAACTTGGTCAAAATAGCAGTCATTGTAATTTTTTTGGTGTTAGTGTCAGTTTATCAATACAAGATTTCAAACTCATCCTAGTTCCTTGCACAACTCCAAAATGGCCAATAGACAGCATAGGTGTACAGTGGGATGCCATAGGAAAAAAATGAAAACATTTAATTAATAGTTTCTCTTTACTATTTTTACAGCGCATGTTGCAGATGTGCCAATTTAGAATGTAGCAGTGAATATGACATGGACTTCATTGAGAGTCAGTTGATTGACATGGTGCAAAAACAATCAATGGCATTTGTTCTTCAGGACCTGAAATGTGGCAAATGCCATGGAGTGAGTATTTTGACTTGTGCCTTCTAGTTATTTTGCTAAACATTAAATCATACTCTTAGACTTTTGAGATGGCATGAGGGAGGGCAGTTGGCAGGTAATGGTTCTCTCAACCATACAGAGACTGAGGGAGTGGAATAATTCCCTCCCAGGGGTACTCCCAGTAATAGCTTATACGAGAAGGCTCCGCCTGAAACAGGTATCTTTTCCAGGCTTCAGGTCTGGAAAAGGGAGAGGATTTCACAAGTTGAGATATATGAAAGGGAAATCTATCATTTAAGTCCAATGTGAGTGTGAACTGCATATAAAACTCTTGTTATCTGGTGAACATCTCTTCTAGTTATGACTGATGTTCTCTGCCAGTATTAAGTTACCTTGCCTCACCTTAGAACACCTCTCGAGAATTTTCTCTGATCTAGACATCCCAAAACTTGAGGTTTCATGTTTTGAATGTTTTAAGGATAAGAACGTAACGGAACATGGCTATTTTTGTATTCTACCCAAGAGTATCATAAGAGTAGCATTACAAGAGTCTGTGTCAGGCCAATAACTGATACAGTTGTAACGTAACCCAGTTACTGTAGTATGAAGTGACTAGGAGTGTGGGAGTATTGACTGATATATTTTTAATTTGCGTTTTTGCAGGTGAAAGCTACCAACATGTCAAAATACTGCACATGTGCTGGCAACTTTGCTTACACTGTGCCTATTGATGACTTTTTTGACAAGTTGAAGACATTCAGGAATGTGGCCAGGTATTTAGAAAACAATACTTCAGCATGCAAGTGAAGAATGATCATCGCAGTTAATTTTCCAATTTAAGCAATTGGAAAGAAGAAGCCTGAAAAAAATCAGGGCTTCAACGGGATTCGAACCCGTGACCTCCGCGATACCGGTGCGATGCTCTACCAACTGAGCTATGAAGCCACACATTGGGAGCGAGGTCAATTTATTGAGTTCATATCACCTGTGAGGAAAATTAACTGCGATGATCATTCTTCACTTGCATCTATAACCGCAGTTCTAATATGAATTATTTCATATACTTCACATCATTTCATTCCTCACAGGTGATATGAACTTAATAAATTGACCTCGCTCCCAATGTGTGGCTTCATAGCTCAGTTGGTAGAGCATCGCACCAGTATCGCGGAGGTCACGGTTCGAATCCCGTTGAAGCCCTGATTTTTTTCAGGCTTCTTCTTTCCAATTGCTTAAATTGGAAAATTAACTGCGATGATCATTCTTCACTTGCATCTATAACCGCAGTTCTAATATGAATTATTTCATATACTTCACATCAATACTTCAGCATTGTATACACAAAATGGGTTTGATAAGCCTATCAATGCAGTATGGGATCCCTGCCAGTTGTGTTATGCCACAGAAGATTCCAATAGCACAAACCTGTTACATTTACAGTCCAGGGTTTGGTATGTGAAGAAAAAATATTACATCTATGTAGAGTGGGGAAACCTAACAAACTGCGGGGAACGACCTGTGATGGACTAGCATCCTGTCCAGGGGGGAGTAGAAATACTCCTTATCACTTCACGCTACAGAAACCTGGATAAGCTCCAGCAGCTACGAGTCAGTCAGCTCCAAGGCTTCACTTTTTTGTAGTTATGTAGTTGTAAAATGTTTGAGTCAGCATTCAGTACCAGTTAACGACTTGATACCTGAAGTAATAATTATCTTGTTCAAATCTAATCTTATTTCAGGCATTACAAGTTGCCACTTCTTGAAGAAACTGTCAACTGGATAATGCTGAAAAATCCCCACATTTTATAACAGTCTCAGGATGAACTGCAATGCCAAAGAAAGATAACTCTGTGACTTTTGTGATGCCTTGTGACATCATCATCAAGGCCTTAAGCCAAGGCTAAATGATGAGTTGATAACAGTTCAACTTAGCCTGCGAACAGGCTCCCGGTTCGGTTGGGTTTAGGGCGAGATAGCCGAGTGTAGTCTAGGGTGAGCGGGACGAGCCGAGAGCGGTCTGGTGAGGAGGGAATGCGCACTCGCTCGCCTTATTTTTTGTTTTTCCGACCTCGCTGGGAGCCTGTTCGCGGGCTAAGTTCAACTCTAAGACAGGCATTAATTAGCGGCAGCTCAGAGACACACCAGCAATCTCTAGGAATATGCAACTTCAGTATGAATTTTTTTTTTCAAGAATCTCATATTTTATTACAGGGGAGAAAATGAGTGTGCAATAATTTGGCTGCCTGCTCAGGTGTAATTAAAGAGGATGACAGCACTTTTTTGGAAATAGTGATGTGTTTGAGAATGATGTATAAGCACAAGTTGAGGTAAATGTACAGATGGTAGTTTATTAAAAATGATACAATGTGTGTAAATAATATATTACAAAGAAAACTTTGCTGCTTCTGTTAATAAAATGTTGTTACACAATGTTGTGCTCAATCTGTCAAAATAACTGAATTAAATGGGAAATATGATCAGTATTTTATTTGATAAACGTCATCAAAATCTTGTTTAACAATTTGGTGAGAGATACCAATTAGTTATCTCTCTAATAAATTAAAAGACTAAAATTCAGTTTAATTTAAACTTTGCAATTCATTTTCATCAAAATAGATCTGGCATTTTCTATTAGAGTTTTGTTCAATAAACTCCCAGCAACTATGCACTGTACAATGTCATTTAATTTGGAGAAAAAATTAAGGGAACTTTTCATTATTTTTAATTATCTCTCACTTGAATCTCCACTTCACCCAAAGAGTTTCAACAGCAAAAATGGCCAATAGACCATTTTACAATTGTCGGCTTAGCGACCTGGCCTCTGAATGGCAGCGAGGCTGGAGTTGACCTTGTTTTGATACAAACCTCACTGCTTTTATTGTGCAAATCAAGTTGTTCTCATGCTAACTAGTTTACATTTACATGAGAAAAGCAGAGAGGTCTGTATCAATACAAGGTCACCTCCAGCCTCGCTTGCATTCATGGCCAGGTAACTCAGCACACAACTGTAAAATGGCCTATTTGAATGAAACATGATTGCAAAATATTTTTGAAAACTTGCAAATTTGTTCCCGTTTTAGCTATTTGCCTTATGGTTCTCTCAGTTCTTCTTGGTAACGAGAAGCTCTGATGAAGATTAAGGTACTCATCAACTTCAGATTGCAAGAAAGCAAGTTGAGCTCAAAGCAATGTTTCCTCTAGTCTAGTATTGTAACTTGCAAAATTTTCTTCCCTGGAACTCTTTGGGTGATGTGCAGATTTGGAAAAAAGTAAAAAACAAATTTTATAGACCATTAATTTTTACAGTTGTTGGCTTAGTAACCTGGCCTCTGAATGGCAGTGAGGCTGGAGTTGACCTTGTTTTGATACAGACCTCACTATTTTATTGTGCAAATCAAGTTGTTGTTATGCTAACTGCTTGGCATTTACATGAAAAAAAAAACAGAGGTCTGTATCAAAGCAAGGTCACCTTCAGCCTCGCTTGCATTCATGGCCAGGTACCTAAGCACACTACTGTAAAATGGCCTATTAGTACAAAAAAGGATAATAGACCATTTTACAGTTGTCTGCTCAGTGACCTGGCCTCTGAATGGCAGTGAGGCTGGAGGTGACCTTGTTTTGATACAAACCTCACTGTGTTTTACTGCTAACTAGGTGCATTTACATGACAAAAGCAGTGAGATCTGGGTCAAAGCAAGGTCACCTCCAGCCTCGCTGCCATTCAGAGGCCAGGTCACTGAGCAGACAACTGTAAAATGATCTATTATGACCAGTTAAAAATATTGGTCATGAATCTTCAGCTCAGACCAGTTAAAAATATTAGTCATGAAATCTCCAGCTCATCTGTAGAACTACCATACTTTTGCATATACTTGTTCAGTAAAATCAATACTTATAGTTTATCAGTTTCCTCAAACATACATGTAAATATTATATGAATCACCGAGTTAGGAGAAAATAATGGTTAAAAGTAAACTTAAATGTATAGCAGAGACAAAAAAGTTGCTAAACATGAAGGGCAACATACTACAGTTCTCTGCTTGGTGACCTGGCCTTTGATTGACAGCAAGGCTGGAGGTGACCTTGCTTTGATACAGACCTCTCAGCTTTTGTCATGTAAATGTACCTATTGTAGTTAGCATTAGAACAACTTGATTTACATGACAAAGGCAGAGAGCAGAGAGGTCAAAACAAGGTCACCTTCAGCCTCACTGCCATTCAAAGGCCAGGTCACTGAGCAGACAATTGTAGATTACTGCTGGTAGCAAAGTGCAAGTTTTAGAATTATGTATAATGATGTAATGCTACTGCTAAAATATAGTTGAGCTCTGCTATCAAGAACTCTCGGAAACAAAAAAAGTTCAACACAATTAAAGTTCCAAACAGCTGATAGCAAATGACTAAACAGCAAATCCAAGGAAAATAGTTTTGAGATTGAGGTAACAAGGAATTTGTAATTCCAGAAAATGTCCATACCTCCCCCATAGCCCGCTTTGAAGAGACGGCAGCCATTTTTGAATTTTATCGTTTCAAATATCTATTATGGGATGCTCTGAGGGAAAACAGATATTTATTTGCCCCCTGAGCATCCCATAATAGATATTTAAAACAATAGAATTCAAAATGGCCACCATATCTGTGAAATGGGCTATGGAAGGGACTTTTTTCTAAGACCTCCCACTCTCTGGAAATTCCAATTAAGTTTCATACATGTATTTAAATTTTTTGGCCTTATAGACCCCCACCTCTCCCCCCAGGAAATTCCAATCCCTTCTGTGGGGGAGTATGGATATTTTCTGGGACTGCACAATTCAAAATAACTGAGTTCAAATTAGTCAAGTCCGACTACAGATGATAAAAGATGATGGAGAACAAAATTGTACAAAAAAAAAAAAAATGAATGACATGTCAGCTAAATGTCAGATATGATATGTAAGGTAAGTCAGTGTGTGGCCAGGTCAACCATACAGCTGGAATTTATCCCACTTCCCTTCACATAAAGTAACTTCAGGCGGTTCTAAGTATTTCTTCTCCCCCTGACAGGAATGCTAGTCCACTGCAGGTTTACACTCCCCCACCCCTGCATTAAATTTACAAGTACCCATTTACAATCCTAGGTGGAGAGAGGAACTGGGAGTAAACGGAACTGAGAGTACAGTGTCTTGCCCAAGAGCAACACAATGACCCTTGCCAGGGTGTTAACCCTGACCATTTGATCTGGAGTCCAGCATGATAACCTTAGGACACTGCTCCTCCACAGATATGAAATGTACAGTGTGTAATATAATTATTATCCTCTATCACCATCTACACACACAAATGATAGCAGAAAAGGCAAATCGAGGTGAGGAACACAATGCGATTTTTTTCAGCAAAAGCTGCTCAAGCGACAAAATAGTTTTGCTTCATGGGCATTCTAGTTGGGTCCTTTTGAAGAAATCTTTCTCTTCCCTTTGTCTTCGCTCTTCCATTCAGCTTGAATGCAAACAAACTCACTGTAGTCAATTTCTCCATCTTTGTCAGCATCCAGTATGTTAATGATTTTATCCACCTCGTACTGTGTCATCCCAACGTGTGATTTCCGTAGACCTTCAGCAAATTCTTTGACACTGACTTGCATGCTGCCATCACGATCTAATTTGCGAAACAAGTCCACAACAAGAACATGTTCTTTGGCAATGTAGTTGCGAAGAAGAGTACCTGGGTCAGGTTCTTCATGTTTGCTTCTCACTTCAGGAGTGTCATCCGTGATGATTTCAACCTGCTTCAGGTTTCTTAATTCGTCTGCAATTAAGTTGAACTCCTCTTTAACAATGACGCCAGTGAGGTCAATCTTGGATATTCTACTGTCTCCATTTTTGACGATGGAGCTCAGAATGGCACAGGCTCCGTTGTTTTGCAGGTTGTTCTTTGAGAGTCTTAACACTTCAAGTGATGAATTGCTTTCTAAACATCTGGCAATACTGAAAACACCTGTATCTGAGATTCTATTGCAACTTAAGTCTAGAACTTGAAGTGTTCCATTTTCAAGCAAAGCTCCAGCTATTGCACGTGCTCCATCATCTGACAAACCATTCCACGCCAAGTTGAGAGATTTAAGCTTCACGTTTCCTCTCAGTCCCTTGGCAAGGGCTTGTCCTCCTTTCAACTGAATATGGTTCCAACTAAGATCAAGCTCGGACAAGGTGATATTCTCATCCAGAACCTTTGCAAAGAACTCACAAGCTTTATTAGAGAATTTATTGCAGCTAAGATCCAAGTGACTGAGTGTGTTGTTCACGAGAAGTGATTGACATATCACTTCAGCATCTTTGTCATCAAGGGAATTTCCTGCAAGTCCAAGCTTTGTCAACGTATTGTTCTCCTTAAGAGTTTCGGCTATCTCGGCGATGGCTACTCTACTGAGCTGATTTTCGGACATGTCCAGCTCCACTATGAAGTAGTTTTCTCTTAATAGCTTAGCCATGATTGCGCCTCCCTCCTCTCCAATTCCATTATCCCTTATGTTGAGACTTGTAACTTTTGTGTTATACAGAAGGGCCAAAGCCATTGCACGAATGCCTAGTGGACCAAGGCCATGATGCATCATGGTAACAGTCGGCTCAATCATGTGTCGCACAAAGTAGGAAGCAGGAATGATGCCGAGTTTCTGACAAGCCCGCTGATAGAGAGTACGTCCTGTGGGGTCATACTGTGGCTTACACTGAAAGAAATGTTTAATTAGACCAAATTACTATGGACACATGAAACATGGCATTTGATTGGCTCTTTAGTATAAATCTACTAGTCTTATATGAGGGGGGCGTAAGGGTTTGTGGTGATGCCGTTTTGTGTTATTTTTGGTGCGGTTTTGCAGTAATTTTTGTTTTAACTCGCGGTATTGCGGTTTCAAAACAGTAAGCGGTTTGTAGTTATTACAACCTTTAGGTTGCAGTTTTCAGTGAAAAAAAAGCGTCTGCAGTGATGACACCTCCTTGGAATGGTCGGCATCCGGTTGTTTTGCAAGCGCGAGCCAAGTGTTTTGTGTTTTAACACACCAGTGTCTATTATATCAGTTTACAAGTTAACTCTGTGGTTTGCAATTACGGCCTTTTCCAGTTAATACTAACTAATAATTCCATGCCGGATGCTAGCTCGTACAGCCGTGCAGCCTCCTGTTTTCGTTACTTTAAGTCATGTTCTCGTGCGGTTTCAGTATTCAGGAAAAAATCTGATGCGGTTTGCGGTTTTTTGGCATATTTCTGTGCGGTTTTCGGACCCCCCTTACGCCCCCTCTTATATCATGAATGTTGTTCTCTGATTTGCTATACTAGTTACTACCTATTCTGTTGTAGATAGCAAGTAGCTTAGCTGTGTGGGCTTATTAGCCAAACAAGAGTGCCAAATGTACAAATTAACAATGAAAAACTCCTCAATTTCATTTTTGCAAAGTATTCCACAGCTAGCAAAGAGTACCACAAGAATGAAGATCAAAAAGAGCTCCCATTTGAAAGTTTGCACCCTAGCATTCGATCTGTCACAAAATAAAGGCAATGTTCTCTTCACCCAGGTGTATAAATAACTAACGGCGAGCTTAATGCTGGGGGTAACCCTACGATGGACTAGCAATTCACATCCAAGGAGGAGCAAAAATACTCTTAGTCGCTGCATGTAAAAGAAACAGGGATAAACTTCAGCCTGATGGGCCACTTGGCTTGTATACAGACTTAACCTGCTTTAAACTGATGTTATTGGAATTTGGGAGTAGAAGAGTCAAAAAATCATTTCGTTTTTTCTTTCAGAATTTGAAAGCATGTTCGCTTAACACCTAACTGGCAAAGTCTTGAGCTTTGAGTTTTATCCAACGGCTGTTTATTTTGAGTGTAAGTTTTGTATTTCATGGTCCGCCATTACTCACGTTCAAAACTGACCGATTAGACCTAAGAGGGATGGATCTAGAGAAAATGACGTCATTTACTAATTAGCTTAAAATCTCATCGTGTAAACGCAACTTATTTTACATGCAAAACACGTGTTTAAAAGTTTGAAAGCCCAAAACTCCCGTGCTGCATATTAATTCCGCCCCGTACACACGGATTGCATTCTTTAACTAGTGAGTCTGACATTATTTACTCTCCGATCCAGCTCTCTCAAGATTTTAAAGTTAGTAATGGCGGACCAAAAAGTAAGAAAATTCCAGTTAAAATAAACAGGTGTCTTTTTAAAATCAGAACTTAAAACTTGGATCAGTTATCAAAGGAAAAAAAAAGAATTGTTTTTTGGTCGTAGTACCACTTTAATGTACAAACTTGGGTTACCTCTTCACACTCCAGGTCAGTTTCCCATCCATCTGAATCATCGCTGTTGTCTCTTGAGATGGCTGGAGATACAGCCTCACGTTTCACATGATCAGTGTTTGGAGTGACTGACAACGTCACAGAACTCAAGGCCTGTAGAGTTTTGTCAACTTTCTTCACTGTTGCATTCCGTGCATGCATTGCCCTGGTGTAAGTGAGTAAAGTATTGTTAAATACTGAACATTTTGGGAACCTTTTACGCTTTGCCTGATAATTATTGTTCTGGGGCAATTTGCTAGCTTGGTGAAAAAAAAATTATCACAAGTTGTCATCTGCAAGGTGAAATAATTGATCCTATGCAAACATCCACATCAAAATAAAAGAATGTCTAGGGCAAACTGTTAGCTTAGTAGAAATAAACCTATTAAAAGCTTTCATCTCCAAGGCGAAATAATTGATCCCATGCAAACAACCACATCAGACTAAAAGAAACTTTTGACTGCTTTCTACAATAAAGTGAGGTGTGATTTTTGCATTTCAAATAAAACTTCTTTTATAGATTACAACCAGACAACACCAATTATATTTCTCCCTCTACAAACAATACAGTTTGTTGCTTGATCATAAAGCTAAGAGAAACAATTCAATCAGCCCCCCAAAAAGCAGTCTGATGGGATTTCGTTTAGAAAGAAATCTTTGTTTACCCTGGCGTCCTAAATTGCCTTGGAACGTGCAGTGTCAAGCGACATTAAAATAATCCGATATTTTGATTTGAAACGCTTTGTTTACTCTCAATCACAATCTTTCATTCCAGTTTCAAAAGATGTTTTGCATTTTTTATTAAATTGAGACATTAACTTCTTTGGAGAATTTTTAATCACTGAGTATATAACCTCAACTGGAAAACTAACTCGTATGTAAAATACTTAGTATAAAATACCCTGTGAACGTGAATTGCATGAGTTCGTCTTTTAAATTGAGGTATTCAATCTTTTCAATATCAAGTCTTCAATGCACGCACAATGTTCACCCACCTGAACTGTCCGTAACTATAACGATTTCACTTTAGCTCAAATATTTACCCTAATATCTTTCCGAAAGCAATGGAATTTATAAGAAGTAAGAAGTGAGGAACCGGGTTGGGTCGGTTAGTCGACATTAACTAGTTTACGTGATCGATTGTCGAAGTCAGCGTGACAGAATCACAGCTTTTGTGAAACAAATTCGACCGCTTTGTTTCAGTCAGCATTGATACCCTCGAAGAAGAAAGCCTCACTATATTTTGTACAAAACTGCCTTTAAGACATGATAGATTTTAAAATTAACGGGTAAATTATCTTCAACGCAGCTACGAAGCCATAAAACTTCAACGTTATTTGCATGGCCGCCATGTTAAAATTAATTTAGTCTTATTGAGGACTTTTGTAATATCAGTCATATGAGCAGGCCTTACCAAATCTTTAGATCTCCACTGTGAAAATCTAACTTTCAAACACCATGATCTCCTAACGTGATTGAATATTCAAGATTCCTAATTGTCCATTCACTGATCTTTGCCAACATCAGGGAAATATGTAAGCTTACATGGCAGGTCCTAACGAGTCGTGACGACTCATTTCCATGACAACGGTTTTATCCTCGGCTTCGACGTCTGCGATCGGTTTTCTTTTGCAGTAAAATCAATCAGAGATCCTTCCTTTACATATGGAGAAAACGGAATATTCACTTTTATCTGACTTTTGAAAGCATCAAAGAGGTGATCAAAGACATTAGAAAGTCTCTTTGAAAGAGGCGGGATCTCGCGGGATTCGGGACGCTGTTGACGCTGGTGAACATTTGGCGGGAGTTTCAACCACTCTATGCCTCTTGTTGCATGTTGTTCTTGTTGTACCAACTGAGTTCGAGGGCTGTGCTGCGCGGACCGAGATTTTTCCAGGGAACTAGTCCCTGCAATAAGTGGCGTGGACAAGTCGACCCACTGTGTGACCTGGCCATTTTTGCTTCAAAATCTAGTCTTTGGTTTCTGCGACTAGTCCCACGAATTCAAACCAGTTTGAATTTTTGGGACAAGGCCCTGCGACTTGTTCCTCAAAACTAAACGTGCTATAAAAGTGCTATAAAAGTTAAAATACTTGGCGATAAATTATGAAACATTTTGGCAACAAAAATAACGGGCAGTACAGTAGAATGGGGCCCGCTAAATTGACCAATCACAGCGTGTGTATTAACAGACATACTGAATAATGATAACGTCAGTCACTTTATAAACACGCTACCCTGCCCGATTACCATCATGTGTGTGGACCGGTATTTCGTCTGATGTGTCTCGTTTTCTGGGTTTATGGAGTAGAAACAGCCTGCAGTGGAGTTTATTTTTAATGGAATGTCACAAGGGATTGGATCAGATGCCAACACATGCATTTTCAACAAGCACCCGAGTCAAGCCAAACATGTAAGTTGATAAATTTAAAGTTAATTCAGTATACTGTGGTTCTTTTGTTTCGATTTCGCAATAAGACTTTTTCTATGGTCTGTTGCATGATGTTTTTCTTGATATGTATGCATGAAAGGAAACTTAATATTCTAGCAGTTTTTCTTTTAAACGCAGACGACTTTAAGCCCGTTTCCGCTCAATGCGCGTGGCGTAGGTGTAACTGAACAAGCGGCCGGGAAATCTGCGCTGCTAGGGACGTTTGATTTTTTTCAACACTATTACCTTGACACGGTGGGGAGGATTGTGTGTTTCTGTATAAACCTTAGCTGGCGGGAACGTACTCTGTAGCGCCTGACCTGGCAGGGTCACCCATGGCGGAAGGGTCAATAGGTAGGAATCAGAGAAAGCACACCTGCTAGGGGCTGTGCATCAGGCTATCAGCTTGATCATAGAAAACAACATATGTTACTGAAACTACCGCGAGTTTGAACATCTTTCTGAAAGATGCAGGAGGGACCAACACTTCACATGAGGAATGTACAATGAAAACTGGTGGTGAAAGCCAGGTGGAAGCCAGCAGTAGGATGCGGTCACTCCTGCATCCTAAGAAGCAGATAAAGGTGGGATTCTGGAATGCAATGAAACCCTATACATACCACCTATGATGATGATGATGATGATGACGACAACGACGACGACGATGATGATCATGATGATGAAGTGATTTTTGCAAGCATAAAGAAGTTAAAATCTGGGTACTCTGCCATGTGCTCGTCAATTTAGTCTCTGAGGATAGTACACAAGAAAAAAGGGAGGTAACAAAAGATGCACAGGTCTGATAGATCAGACAGTGGTTTCTTTTCATACCTTTTAGGGGTTAAAAAAGTGGTTATGGTATCTCTTATTGTGCTCAGCGTCAAAAAGTCCACAGCAAGAGCTTTCACAGTATATTTTAGGGTATTCAGCTGAGAAAAAATTGACAGGAGATAATGTTTTCCAAAAATGTGTCAATGCTTTGTAGCACTGTAAGTCCCTTCACCTTTGACCCCTACCTGGAATAAGGATCCCATATGAGACCACCTCAAACACATTAAAAAATACTGTGTCTCTTACTGCTGTCTTTTCAAGGCATCTGTCATATTCAATTGTAATTCAAAAGATTTGAAAGTTTCTTTATTCTTTAACACAATTTTGTTTTGGAGCCACCCTGATTCAGTTGCATAGAACTGAGTGCAAATAGGGTATAGTTTGCAATAAATCAAAAATCAAATGGCAAGAACATCAGGAACATCTTTAATTACAAGGCTTCCCTCACTCAATCTTCCTGAAAGTCTCTGATTTTTCCCAGTAGTTCTCTTCTCTCCCCACCCCTGAGAGCAGGAGACACCTACCAAAAACAAGGAACTTCAGGAGGGGTTCCTTACTATGCAAGGGATCTGTTAGATAGCAAGGCAAATCAACACAATCTGGAATCTTGAATGATTCTTCTCCCTCTCTATCTCTCTAGAGGGTGACAAGATAAGAAACCTTGGAGAACAAGGCTGTTATTAATATCCATAAAACACTAAAGGTTAACAGATCTAGGGGAGGGGCCTAGGAGGCCAACCCCCCTTCTTTGGGTAAAAAAAAAGAAGAAATCACAGAAGGAAAAAAAGGTGGCAGGTTAAGAAAAACAACCCCCCACTGGTTAATAATACTTTTGTGATATGGTTTGGAAAAAGAAATCACTGTACAGTGAGGCCTCTATTAGGCAGACCCCATATTAAGTGGACACCAGCTTAAGTCCCAAAATTTTCTACCCACATTTACTGTAAAGCACAGCTGCATTCAGTGCCCACCTCTACTCAATGGACACCAACACCAATGTAAAGCCAATTTGTTGCACAAAACCTGCATCAAGTGGGCACTTTAAGGGCCCGTTTTGAGACTCCTTAACATTGTTTAGCAATATCATTTTAAAGCTATTATGATGATCCCAGATTGATGCATTGATCGCCTGGACATTGTACTATGAGTAGTCTTAGCTAGTCTTTGATCTTACACTGTGTTACTAAAGGGTTAATTATTAGCTATTATTGCACAAAATACTAGAACCTTTTGTGCAGACACCCTGTTTTAAATGGACAATGCAATCTCTCTTTTGCTTGAAAATTATTCTGTTTGCAGTCTAGGGTGATGCAAAGGCACCTAATAGTGCTACTGGTAATGATGATGATAATAATAGTATCCGATATCTAGGACCCTATTTATGGAGTAAAATGAATATTAGCTTACGCCAAAAAACGAGCCTTAAAGCATTCAAAGATGCAATCCGAGGAATGAACGTAAAAGGATTATTGGACGGGAGCTGCAATTGTAAAGTGTGCCAGTCCTGACCGAGATGTCAGATTTTAGTCCCTTTTTAAATTATATATATTTAACTAATTTTGTAATGTTAATAGGTTTTTATTAGCAAATTGGATAGGTTTAGCATTGTAAATAATTTTACTCTTTTTACAGTTAATTGTAAACTTATTTAAATATGTAAATTTTAATCTACTAATTTTAGCTTTTTAATTGTAATTTTATTGATTAATTATCATAATTAATTAGTTTTAGCTTAATTAATTAGTTTTAATTTTTAAGTGTCCACAATTAGCTCTTAGATTAGAGCTAAATACATATCGACACGTTAATAAAGGTTATGTTATAACAATAATAGTAATAACAATAACAATAAGAATAATAATAATGATGATGATAATGATAATGGTAATGATAATGATAATATAATAATGATGATAATAAGATAAGAACAGTTCCTAGACTATTTGTGTTGGGATTTGACCTGTATGGCACTGTACATAAACAATAGCCACTTGTTTGGCTAGTTGTGCAGTATCATGCAACATTTCTTTCCAGGTTACCAGCACTTACACATTACTTAAAGCCCTTTTTCATGCTGAAAATCCCGGGGGGGGGGGGGGGTACTCCCTTATAAGGGCTTAATGGGGACGTGTGGCCAACCAGGGTATGTTGGTCGGGATTTTTGTCTTAAACGGGGTATCAAATTTGTCATTTTTTGTCTTAATCAGGGTATCAATTGATCAGTTTTTGTCTTAAATGGGATATCTTTTCTTGGGCGATAAACAGAAAAATTTTTACAAGCTCTTGTAAATTATTATTACCTTCCATTGACTGTGACATTGATACCAGGCACATTAAATTTCCATTGATTACACAACAAGAAAGCCACACAATTTGTAACTGCAACTTTTCATCTATGCCTTAAACAGTTTATCAAAATCCAGAATTCTGTCTTAAACAGGGTAGGAAAATCAGCGATATTTGTCTTGTACAGGGTCAGGGTATGAGGGGCCGGGCCGCACCTCCCCACCCAGGGATATACCCCCCCCCCCGGTGAATATCAAGATAAATGTTAGTCTACCTTAACACTTCACTTCGAGCCATTTTCGTTGCTTTCATTTCGAGCTAAAGGCTAATAAGGGCAATGAAAACCACTCTGAAAATGATGAAATTGAGCCCACAATCCACCCTTATAATTTTTTTAACTTTAAACTTTTTATTCTGATCATTATTTTTGCACAAAATACATGCATAATTACATAAAAAAGGGAATGAGCTAAGGTAAAAGAAGTAAATTTAAATTTTGTTTTCATGAACCGTTTTGGAGCAATTTTGCTTGGCTATTAAGATCAGTACTTGAGGAGCACTAAAATTGAGTGAGAATGGGACAGAATAACAAAACCAATCAATGTTTAAGGCTTTTTTAAACTAACCAATCACATTGCAGGAAAATGAAAGGCAAAAAAATCCATTGTTTGCAAATTTGGTTTTTAAATCGTGCGATTTCAAAATGGATCTAATAAAGTGGCAATTGAACTTCGGGTCGTGCAATTTTGGTCTGAAATCAAATCGAACTCGCGCTACGCGCTCGTTCGATTTGAAATCACGCGTATGATCAATTACCATTATAAATTGCGCTCCATTCAGTTTAATTACCATTATTAATCATGCTGGTTATAGCCTGTGAGCTGAATTCCACCTGTTTGCTTCCTTGCGGAGTTGGAATATAAATCTCGGTAATTCCGTCAGTGCTACACATTTCTTCACTGTTTGCTATAAGAATTTGATTGTCCATCAACCTTGGTGATTTCTCTATTCCTCTCAGTCTGGCCGTCAGTTTTCAAACATGCTACCGTTAATAAGTGAAAGCACAATCAAATGCCCTAGACTTCCTTGACGGCAGCAAATTCCCCGTAATCGATCTCTCCGTCTCCATCTTTGTCAAGAAGGCGGATCAACCTTTTGAGCTGCGCGTCTGTAAGTGGCACGTTGAGTTTTTTTAAGCCCTTGAACATCTCTTCAGGGGACACGCTTTGCGTCTTATCCTTATCCAAGCAGTTGAAAAGATCCACCGCGCGCAATCTTTTCTCCGACAGGAAAGTCTTCAACACAGTCAACAATTCGTTCTTCACTCTCCTTCCGGGATCTTTGTCATCGTTGCCATAGGAACTAGCCAGGGAGCCTAGTTCACTGTTGTTGTGGCTCGTTGCACCATACGTAATCTGGAAAGAGGGTCGGTCCTTCGTAAACTCTTCCAAGAGAACTAAGAAGTTCTTCTGTACTGTGATATCGTCCAAGTGAAGCTCTTCCAAGGCTGAGTCAGCGTTAGCGTTGAATGCTTTCATGAGCGTGTAAGCGCCAGTGTTTCCGAGAGAATTAAATCCTATTTTTAGAACGCGCAAGGTTTTATTGATCTGCAGACCTTTTGCCAAGCCTAGCGCCCCCTTCTCTGTAATGCGGTTGTGGCTCAAATCCAGCACGAGGAGTGTGTCATTTTTTTTGAGGGACTCGCCCATGACGTCGGCGCCTTCATCCGCGAAACCATTCCAGGACAGATCTAAGGTCTCTATTGAGCTGTTTTCTCTCATGCTCTTGCAGATTGCAATGGCTCCTTTCAACCTCAAATGATTCCAGCTTAGGTCTAGGTCGGTGATACTGTTATTTTCCTCTAGAGCTGGACCTATTAGCTCTCCGCCTGCTTCGCAAAAAGAGTTCTGACTCAGGCTGAAGAATTTAATGCTTGTGTTGCTCATCAAACCCTCGACAAGTGGTTTGGCATCCTTGTCAACAAAGTTGTTAAACGAAAGATCAAGCCACTGCAAGTACTTGTTTTGCGCGATAACTCTCCCCATTGCGCGGGCCCCGTTCGAGCTCATCATATTTCCAGCAAGGTTCACCTGCGTTATGAAACAGTTCTCGAGCAACATCTTGGCGAAACAATCCACTCCTTCCTCGCCAAGGTTGTTCTCTTGTAAGTCAAGTTTCTCTACTGTGGTGCTTTTCACAAGGGCCTTGGCGAGCGCTCTTCCACCTTGTGGCCCCAGGCCGTGATGTGCCAACGCAATCTCCGCAGTGTGAATCGTATCAACAATGGCAGTGACTGGCGAAACCCCAAGTTTACGACAAGTCCTCAGATAGGCTGATTTTCCAGTGATATCTGCTCTTCTGCGGTTCTTGTGTGTCTCGTTTTGGGAGGCTTCTAAATCAGTGTCCCAGCCGTCGCTGTTGCTAGGTTCGTCAACGTCGTTTTCGACGTTTTCGTGACTTTTGTCTTCGTGTTTTAACTCCTTCAACATTTCGTTAACTTACCGAACGGTGTTCTCGCACCGAACGGTTAACGTCTTTTTCGAGGGCTCATTTTCCATTTTGGAAGTTACCTCACGACTCACAATTTGCCGTATACCAAGTGTATTTAAAGTTGTGCCCAGTTATCAGCACGTAGATCTGTAGTAATAAACTTATCTCGATAATTAAGCCTAAAAGCTTTGTTCCTTAATTGCGTAAAGCTAAATTATTGTTTTGTACATTTAATTATACGTCTTTACATAAAGCGACGTCCATGCGAATGAATAAAAGTTGACATGATTCTTAAAAAATGGTGCACCAACAGCTAACTTTGTTTGTCTTTGGTCGTATGAAAATAAAACGCCGCTTTTTAAAATTCCCTTGCTCGTGCAATGGACAAGCGAGTCGCCATGTTATCGCTACGGCATTTCTGTTACCAGACACTTTAAAATGACCAATATCTCGCTATTAAACACTGGGAATATTGGCTGTACTGTTCCATAATTGCATGTCCTTTATCTTTTGTATTTCCTTCCCCTGAAAAATTTTCTTAATGAGGCATTTCCTTTTTGCAGTTAATTGAGTTAGCAAAGAAATTAGAAAAGTTAAATTTCAAAGGTTTTACAGGATCAAGAGCTATAAAATGACACTTTACGTTTCAGAGGCAGCTTTTATAGTTTCTTTCCCCAGTAATTTCGATAACAAGGACGAATAAATATTCTTTTTCTTTAACCATCGTAGCTCTATAAGAAACATCACACAAACTGCAGTGACAAACATGACAATGGAACGCATGCTGGAAAACGAATATTTACAGAATTTATTTAAGTTGGCGTTTCGTATGCTCCGACATACCTCTTCAGAAGTGATCGTTTAGAACAGAAGCAACAACTGAATTTTAAATTTAAGATAAGTAACTAACGACAATGACCAAGTGAAAATTTTCTCTTGCAATGACAGAAGCTGAAAAAACGTTGCCTATTGGAAGGGTAGGCTTCAGTTCCCTCATCAGTATAAAGCGTTTACATAAGAAAAAAGTTGAACTCTCACAGGATTGGTTTGTTACACCAACATGGCGGCGTTTCATTGTTTTGGAGCACCAACATGGCTGTCATGACGTCATGTGCAAACGCTGCATTAGCCCTTTTATAATTCGTCTATTTATTTGGGGTCACGTTTTCCTAGAGATGAAGAGAGTGGATTGTCTGGCAACGAATATATTATCGATTTTGATGCGGTATACTGGAAGGAGGGAAGATCGGAAAAGGCCCTGGGCAGGAGGATAATGGGTTCCTGCCCTGGGCCAATGAACTAATGCAGAAGTCGTTGCCCTCATACCCCCCCCCCCCCCCCCCCCATGCGAGACATGTTTTTACGGGGGTAGTGATAACAACGCTTCCAGGGGCCAAAAAAGTGACTCTGGAAGTCATGCAGTAAAACTTAAGCCCAACCTTACTAAAAACATTTAAAAAAGCGTTTTCTTACGAAGGAAAAGGAATGTAAAAGGTTGATTTGCTCTCGATTTCTAGATATGGAAGACTCGTGGAAGTTTCAGGAGTCGGAAAGTCTCACTTGCCCACCAATGATTCTAATTCCGTCAATCGTCTTTTTGAATACAATAAAACAGTAGAGACAGGGGTTCAGATTTTACGTAGCCAGTCTTTCGGTTGCCGCGCAACGCCGATTCTTGGCTTGCGCTGTCACGCAATAAAAAAATAATTCGAAAACCATTCAGTGGACAAAGTTAAGAAATTGTGACGTTATAGGAGATTGATAAAGACACTTGTCCAAGTTTCAAGCCTGTGCGTTTTTGTAAACTTCAGATATTTAACGAAATATTTTGCACAGATTTACAGAGCGCAGTATGGAGGCCGCCATAGAAAACAGTGTAAAAATCTACAACTTATTTTGGCTATCTAGGCGACTGATTATCTGTACTGAAGAAATAAGCATTTAGATAAGTACTTTACCAAATATTTTAATTTTTGAATAGATAAACCCGTTCATAGCTTCATGTCATGCACCGCCATAGCTCTGAATTTCAAAATGCGCTGGTTACCAGACGAAGCAAGCTGCTGAGCAGAAAAGTTGTCAGCAGATATAAATTTACCTCCTGTTATGTCTGATGAGGATAAAAACTTTGGTAGCTCTTTAGTTAGAGAAACTGACGACGACGTCACGTGCAAAACAAATAATAGGACAGACGTAGTGCGTGACTGAGAGAGTTGTGTGACGGTTGGTGCTAAAAGCAGGTGAATAAGACTAGCGTTTGAGTAGTGGCCATAAAAATACAAGTACTGATTTTAAGATGCCTTTATTAGAAGTAAAAAAAGGTGTAACAAGCTTTTAGTTGCACTTACTACTATTATTTAAAGCTGCAGAATAAACGTTTTCTATTTTCATTATGTTTTACTCTACTGTGACGGAGGACAGCTATGTTTTTCTTTTGAGCGTTGTTCGGCTCAACCAAACCTTCTGCTCCCTTTCGAATTCTCATTACGTTTTCGTCGGCTTTGTCCGAAATCTTTTAGGACTAAATGAGAACTGTCCTCGCAATTGCATGATATTATCCTCGTGTTGCCAGAGCCAGCTGCACCTTGTTAAATTATGAACCTAATAAGGCCACAAGCTGGCAAGATACTATTTTCTAAAATAGAAACATTTTGAAATTCAAGCTACTTATACGAAACACATACCAACTATTGAATTGTTGTTTTGATTTGACGGTGTGGACTTTGTCCATTTTGTTGTCGCCGCTTAAATCATTTTGTTAACGAAAAGAACGTGCAATAACCTGCCAAACGCATGGTGTCACAACGAGAAAGGTAAACCTGATATGCTTTACAGTTCTCAGTTCAAGATTGCACTCTTATACAGAATAAACGGCAATGTTTCTTAAATATTTGCTGAGAAAAATTAGAAAAATAGCGTTCTTTTTTAAGAAACGTCTCAAACATTTAACTGTTCTAGTGTAGATGCTAAGGAGATTCAAACCTCCATTTTTTCCTATAAAAGTTAATAGCGGAAAACTAACCTTTCATGCATAAAGCTAAACGTTTGGCCTGTTACCTAAAAAAGATTCTAACTGATCATTTGTGTTAATTGTTTAGCAGCTTCTAGCTTAAGTCTGAAGAGTTCAAAAAACGAATTTTAGTTTCATTTACTCAAAGAATAGGTAGTGTCCTTGTATTTCTTTAGGATCTCGTTTTTCTTGAGCTCTTTACCTTCACAGTACGGGTGGTCACGGTCTGTTCGCCTCCCTCGAAATC
Organism: Platygyra sinensis; assembly: GCA_019787425.1. Taxonomy (NCBI): domain Eukaryota; kingdom Metazoa; phylum Cnidaria; class Anthozoa; order Scleractinia; family Merulinidae; genus Platygyra; species Platygyra sinensis. Next base: position 33,170 of record JAHPZR010029863.1, on the reverse strand, counting down.
GTCGTCGTCGAGCCCAAATCGGGTGGATTCGGCCGATGGTCCGAGGTCTGCGTCACCACTACCTCCCAGGTCAAAGAAAGATTCAATTTGCTTTTTCGTGGCTGAGCTGTACCCCTGTGTCTTTAAAGCTTCATTTTCACGCTGTAACTCTCCCATTGTAAGCTTAAGGGACTGGAGCTCTCCAGAGCGCTGCTGTTCCTCCAGATTTCGGGCGCGTCTGTAGTCATCAATTTCAGCTTTCAGAACAGTGATTTCGCCAGCGCTTTCCACGGCCTCTGCATGCTTTCTGGTAAGCTGTCTTTCAAGGTCTTCCTTTTCGCGGCGGAAGGATAGGCTGCGTTCTGACAACTCGGAGATCTGTTTGCTTATTTCCTGTGCATCAGTTTCTCCCTTGTTATGCAAGGCGGCCAGCTGGAGTCTCAGGCTTTCCTTTTCTCGTTCGGCATCGTCAAGTTGTTGTTCAAGGCGTGTGATTTTGTTGCGCTGGTTGGTAACTTCAACAAGCACCAGGGCCTTGGACTCTTGGATGGACGAGTTCTCTCGGCTCAACTCCTCCATACGCTGTTGTAGCACTGTGAGCTCGTTTTCCATGTCCTCGTTTGCTCCTCTGTTGATTTCATTCTTCTCCTCTAGTTCTGAGAGTCTTCTTTGGTAGCTGACGATTTCTTCACGTAGTGTCGCGCTTCGGATGGTCTCGGTGTTGTAGGTGATTGTCAGCCTGTCAATGGTTTCGTGCGAACCGGTCAACTGGTGTTTCAACTCTCCGATAGTCTTATAGCAGGTCAACAGCTCGGCTTGCACCTCGTTCTCTCTCTCTTGGCTGCGTTTGTAAGCTTGTTGCAGTTTGGCATAAGCGCCGGAGTCATCATATTCGTGGCGAGTGGTGATGTGGATTTCATACTCGGCTTCGATTTTTGTGATCTTCTTCTGGAGTAGGTCGTACTCTATTTTCAAGGTGTCCTTATCGCGTTTTGCAGAATCTAACTCGGACAACAGATCAGCAATCTTTCGTTTGGCCGCTTCCAGTTCGACAGTCAACCTGTTCTTGTCGGATGCTAGGGTCTGGTTGCTTTGCTCTAAGTTGGTGATAGTTTTCTGCATGCTGTCTAGTTTGTCTGCTAGGCGTTTCTTGTCAGCGTCCAAGTTGTCGTAGCTGTTTACTAAAGAATTGTACTTGTTCTGCCAGGAGGAAATATCACTGGTAAGACGGTCGCGTTCGCTCTTGGTCGCTTCAAAGTCAGAGGACATGTCAGGAAACATGTCCACACCAGCTTCCAAAGCGCCGCCTGAAACTTGACGAATCACTTGTTCTGGCTCGCGTCTGGCCTCATCTAAAGCGCTCCTGGTGGTCTCCAGTTCTATTTGAATCCTGGTCTTTTCTTCCAGGGCCCTCTGCAGGCGATTCTCGAGGTCGTCAATCTTTGCATTCAGTTGATTCAACTCAATTTGTAAATCGCGCTTTTCTGTTGCCAAGTTGTCGAAGTCGTTCCTGTAGTTAGACAGTTCTCGCCTTAACTTTTCTAAGCTGGCCGTTAATTCAGCGATTTCTCTTTCTAGGCCATCGATGGTGTACTTCCGTTCTGACCATTCTTGTACTTGGGAGTCGTACTGCTGCTGCAGTTCCCTTAGTTTCTTTTGCAGCTTTGCGATTTCCAGTTTGAGATCTTCGTTCTTTATCTTCACTTGGTCAAGAGTGCCTCTAACGTGAGCGTGCTGTTTGGCTTCTTTCTGGAGTTCATTATCCAGAGCCTCGATCTTGTCTCGGAGGGTTTGTATTACACCGTTCAGCTCACTCTTGCTGTTCTGGCAAGACTTGGTGGCTGCTTCGAGATCCGCTACCTTTTTGTACGCTTCCATCAGTTCTTTCCGTTGATCTTCAATTTTATCTTGGTCCTCTTCTGCCTTTGCCTCGAGCTGGGCTACCCTCTCCCTTGCCTTTATCAAATCTTCGCTGAAGTCCTTCACCTTTCCTTCATAAGTTTCGTTCTTGGCTTCGAGACGGAATATCTTGTTTTTAGCAGCGTCCAAGTCTTGCTGTAACTGAGTTATTCTGTTCTTCCATCCCAGAGCTTCATCGGAGTCAACCATGTCTTTGGACTGTAGATCGTTTAGCTCATTTTCAAGCTGGTTAATTCTCTTTGTCTTCCACATGGAATCTCCCTCTAATGCATTTTTGGCTCTGTTGGTATCGGCGAGTTCACTTTCCAGCTTGGCTATTTTGTTTTTCAGTGTTGTAGCATCTTTAATTCCATCTTCCTTTTCTCGAAGTACTTTCTTGTAAGTTGATTCCAAGTCCTTGAACTTCTTGTTTGGAACAGAGTCATCTTTAAACTGGAACATGTCTGGAGCGGACTGAAGACTAGGACCAACATTCTGTACGATTACCTCGGACCTAAAGCGATCCCCTTTCTGGCGATATGTTTCCAGTTGGACTTTTTGGTCGGAGATTGTCTTCTTGAGTATGGCGATTTCCTGTCTGAGGCGATTCTTGTCTGCTTCTAATGTTTTGATGCGATTCTCCAGGGTTCTGATCTTTTGTATCTTCATGTTTAGTTCGTTCTGTAATCGTTCGATGTCATTCAAGGCGTTGAGGTACTTTTTCTTGAAGTCCGCCGCGTTAGCATTAGCCGTGGCCAAGTCTCTTCGTATCTTTTCGTTCTCATCTCGGAGGAGAGCCATGTGGTGCTCAAGATCAGCAATCTTTGCCTCTTTTTCTTGTATCTGGGCGTTCAAGCTGTCCACCGTTTCGTTAAGTTTGTCATTAGCTTCTCTCATGTTTTCCAGCTTTCTCTTCAAAGAGGTTATTTCGTCCTTCAGCTGGCGCTCGTTGTTAACATGCCAGTTGACCTTATTCTGACTGTCGTCGAGCTCTCGCCTCAGGGTTTGGATTTGTCCTTGTAGGTCGTGCACTTGCATCTTGGAGGTTTCTAAATCAGTGCGAGCCCGTTGCAAACGGTCTCCTGTCTCAACTAATTCTCCGCGCAGGTTGGCTTGCTCTTGTAGCGCGCGATCTCGTTCAGCTTCGACAGCAGTGTTCCTCTCCTGTGCCCTTAGTAATTCCTGGTGGAGATTCTCGTTCTGAGTATTGGCCATGTTGAGCTTGAGTTCGGCCTCGTTCAACTTCCTCTTCATCTGGTAAAGCTGGTTCTCGACGTCTGTACGGCGCTTCTGTGAATCAGAAAGGCTTATTTTGACAGCTTCGAGCTCTTTCCTTAGCATCTGGTTATCCCGTTCTAGAGCGTCTTTTTGTGCGCGTAAAGAAGCAACAATTCCTGGAGCATCAGTCTGATCCCCGGTTTTTGAAAGACGAATGGTGAGCTCTTGAATGCGTTTCTCCAGGTCCAATATGCTCTCTTCGTTATCCTTTAATAACTTGTCTTTGTCGTCTACTTGAGCTTGCAGCTGAGCTTTTGAATCAAGAGCCTGTCGTAGTTGCTTCTCAAGTTGGCTATTTTTGTCCTTTAGGTCCTCCAAATCTCTCTTGAGAAGTTCAGCTTCAATTCCATCTCCGCCGGCTGATTGAACGACGGTTTCTTGTTCCACGATAATGGAGGATTCAAATGATGGGGCTGATTCCAAGTTGACAATTTTTTCCTGGGCTTTCAGGAGTTTGTCCTGCAGTTCTTGACCTTTATCTTCATTGATCTTATTAGCGATGTCCAGTTCTGCGATCTTTCGCTTCAAGCTAACATTTTCTTCATCAAGACGCTTAGCCCTGTCGCGATTGCTGTCACTCTTGCTTTCTAGCAATGTCGTCCGCTCATTGGAAGATTGATAGGCTTTCTCTAGTTCCCTTATCTTTTGACGGGCTGATTCATTTTCACTCTCCAAGCGGCGCAAGTTCTTCCTGAGATTATCAAGCTCCTTTTCTAGCAATTCGTTGTTGTTCCTCAAATCAGCTATGATCTTATCTCTGTTCTCAATTTCTCTCGTCAGGAAAGTGATCTTGCCCTGAAGTTCTGTGAGCTGCTTGTCGACCTCCATTCGTTCCTCGCGTAAACTATTTAGTTCCGTCTTCAGTTCTTCGATCTTCTCTATGAGTGTTACCTTCTCGCTGGACAGATCTCTTATCTGCTGCTCAAGATTAGCGATTTTGTCTGCACTGATCTGGACCTCATCGAGTGCTCGATCTCTCTCCCCTGTTAGTTTAACGATGCGGGCCTCCAATTCGTTTATCTTATTTTGCAAGTCCAGAATTTCATTCTGCTTACGAGTATCTTCCGCTTTCAGTGAATCAATCTCGTCTTGTGCATTTTCTAAGCTGGACTTGGCAGCGTCAAGTTGGCCTTCCAAGAATTCTTTGCTGGCTGTCAAGTTCTTGATTTCGTTATCTTTTTCTGTCAGTTCCTTTTCAGCTTCCTCAAGCTGTATCTTGTTTTCGACGATGGTCTGTTCGAGTTCGAGATTTTGTTTTCTTGCCTTGGCCAGTTTTTCTAGGGCATCATCCAGCTGCTTCTTGAAAGAGTCTTTTTCTTTTTCTTCATTGTCATACGCTACCTCCAGATCAGCTATCTGGTTGTTGGCAGCTTCCAAGTCTGCTCGTATGGCTTGCTTTTCCTTGTCACTGCGATCGCAGGCAGCCTGGAGGTCGCGGACCTTCTTGTTCAAGGCGTTAACTCTAGCTCGGAGATCGACGTTTTCCTGTTGGACTTTGCGATAGTCAGACTCCATCTTCTCCAAGCGTGCTTTGAGGGCTTGTAGTTCTTGCTTCCACCGGTTCTCCCGTTCTTGGCTAGCCTTGTAGAGAGTCTCGATCTCTATATATTGGGTGTCGTGAGTTGAACTGGTTCGGTCTCGTTCTTCTCGCTCCCTGTTTAAATTCTGAATAGTGACTTCGAGCTTATTCATGCTGAGGTTGACTTGTTTAAGGCTGTTTTCTAAGGATTTTATCTTGTTTTGGGCGGCATCGAGAGCATTTCGAGTTGTCATCAGTTCTTTCTTCAAGTTAAGGAGTTCGTCGTCCACTGCGGTCTTCGCAGCTTTTAGACGTTCAATGACAGCATCTTTGTCCTGTATCTCCTTGATTCTTGATTCTAACTCTTTTTCCAAACGTCTTATCTCGGTTTGGAAACTCAAGTTGTCTTCCTTGAGCTTCTTCAAGGTTTCTTTAAGGCTTGAAACTTCCTCTTTCAAGGTATCTCGTTCCTTTTTAACGCTGTTGAGCTGAGACTCCACAAGCGCCAACTTGTGTGTCTTGTTGCTGAGGTCAGTCTCCAGAGCATTTCTTTGTGCTTTCAGATCTTTGATCTCGTTCTCAAGTAGCTGAATGCGCTTTGATAGCTCTGCAAGTTTACGCTCCAAATCTCTCTTGTCGGACCGGAGGCTCTCAGCTGTTGCGTTTGCAGCAATAACTTCGCGCTTAGCATCGGCCAAATCGCTTTGCAACTTCTTTATCTTGTCGTTGAGTTCGTTGATTACTTTGTCCTTCTTAACATTGATGTTCTTTAGACCTTCAATGACTTTCTCCTGTTGGCTGACTTTAGCTCGAAGGTCGTTGTTGTCTTCCTTGGCTTTGACGATCTTGTTGTTGGCATCCTTCAAGTTGTCCTTCAGTTGAGCATTTTGCTTGCGTTGAGCGGCCAGTTGGCTCTCGAGATTGTCGATCTTTCCTTGAACATTGTACAGGTCGTCCTCGGCTTTTTCTTTGTCTCTCTCGGCAGCTTCTAGGTCGTTCTCTTTCTGTGCGAGGTCACTTTGCGCCACGAGAATGTCACGTGCAAGGTCATCCTTCTCACCTTCTACTTGCTGGATGCGATCATGCAACTTAGAGATTTCCTCATTGGCAGCATCGAGTTCCGCTTTCAGTTGGTCGATTTCTTTGGATCGATCTCTGTCCTCAAGTATTTTGATCTTTATTTTGAGGGACTTGATCTCTTTCTCCAGCTGTGCATTCTTTTCTTGTTCTCCTTCAAGCAAACCATCCTTATCACCGGCCAAAGCCATGAAGTCCTGGTAACTGCTTTCGACATTCTGCACTTTGTCAGCCACCACGATGCACTCGCTTTGTAACTCTTCATTTCGTTTGACTGTAATGTCGATTTCTCCTGTCAGACGGTTGATTTCCTCGTTCTTCGTGTTTAGTGCAATTTGAAGTTTTCTCCTCTCTTCTTCGACCGCTGCAAGTTGTGTTTTTGTCTTGGAAAGTTCCGCTCTTAAATCGTCATTTTCTTTATCCAAGTCAGTAATCTGAGATCTGAGAGCAGCGATTGTAGCATCTTTGGTGTCACTTTCTCTGCGATAGGAGTCGATTTGACGTTGAGCTTCAGCAAGCAGCCCTTTAAGGCGGTCTATTTCGTCGTTGAGCTTGGTCACAACGGCATCATGTTGCTTAGCATCTTCCTCGAGGACTGCCTTCTTACTGAGGGCGTCACGAAGCTCCGCCTCCACGCGCGCAAGATTCTGCCGTAGAGTTAACAGCTGCTCTTCGAAGTCTCTCTTTTCTTTCTCAGCCGACTCCAGTGCGTTCTCCAGATCGTTGTTAGCCTTTTGTGCGTTCACGAGATCTACTTCGGCGTTCTCTTTGTCTTCCAGGGCCTGCTTAAGATCTTCTTCCAACTCCGCAAGTTTCTTATTCCCATCCATAAGCTCGTCGTGGATGTCGTTCTTTTCATCTTCGAGCATTTTGTTTTGGATGTTGAGCTGTTGGACGTCCTGTTCTTTCTCGTGGATGTTTCCCTCAAGGCGGCGGATAGTGTCTCTCAAATCATCGATGACTTTTTGTTTTCTTGCGTTGTCGTTTTTGTATTTGTCGAGGTTACGCTGCGCTTCTGCCAACTGGGTCTGCAATGCAGCGATCTCTTTCCTGAGTTGAGAACTCTTGTCCTTCTCAGCGTCCAAATCAGCCCTAAGCTGAGATTTAGCTTTGTTTGCTGCAATAAGCTGTGCTTCCACATTGGAGTTCTTAGCCTTCAGTGCATCAATTTCCCGTTCCAGCTCGTCACGTGAATTTTCGCTCCTTTCAAGAGCCAGTCTCAGCTCCGAGATCTTCTTTTCCAAAGGAGCGATGCGCAATTTGAGGTCGTCTCTCTCTTTGGAAGTGATGGAGTGGCGGGATTCCAACTCATTTACTTTGCTCTGGTGTCCTCCTACTCTGGAACGTAGACCGTCGACCTCAGTAATGGAAGAATCGTACGTGGACTGAAGCTGTATATACTTGGTGTTCACGCTTTCAAACTCGCTCTCGAGGTCGTGGATGCGGGCACGGGAACGGACCAATTCGTTCTCTAATTCTCGTACTCGGCTGGTCATCTTGCTATTCTGACTCTCGAGTGTGGTGACCTTGCTGGCGGATATTGCAAGCTGGCGTTGGAGATCGTCGTTGGCGCTTCTGAGGCTTTCGATCTGTGCCTCCTGCTCAGCAACTCGCCTGTCAGATGAGCGGATCTCGTTCTCGAGGTCTTTCACGTGTTTGGCTTCCACCTCTGCGCGCATCTCGCTCTGAGAGAGGTCCTGCTTTAGCTGCTCAAGCTGATCTTCCAGTGCGCCGTTTTTCTGCTCCAGACCACGGATTTGCCTGTTCTTGCCCTCCGCCTCATCCCGCAGTCTGTCAGCCGTCCTCTTGTTGTTTACTGCCTCCGTCTGTGCACTAGACAACGCCTGCTTACTCTTCTTCAGGTCGTCTCTTAGCTTCTCCAGCTGCCTCTTGAGGTCTTCTCTCTGCTTCTGAGAATTCTGCAGTTGAACTTCGAACTTCTTGACCCTGAGGTCGCACTCCTTCTTGGTAGCGTCCAAGTCTCGAATGGCTCTATCGTAATCAGCCTGCAACCGCGCAAGCTTCGTCTGGAGATTCAGAATCTCTTCCTGTAACCCTTCCTTTTCATCTGCAGAACTCTTCAGGGTGGCTTCGTACTCCGTGATCTGAGTGTGGAAAAAGTCCTCCTCCATTGGAGCCGATTCTTGAACAGTAGTCACTGATTGGCTCACAACCATCTCGGATTTCATTGTTTCCAGCTCTCTTTGCAATGCAACCTTATCGGCCTTGAGAGATGCGATGATGTTGTTCTTAGAAGACAGTTCGCGTTTGAGTGCCTCCAACTCAGTCTCTCTCATCAGGAGCCGTTTTCTGATGGATACAAGCTCCTCGTTGAGCCTGTTTCTGTCACTCTTGCTCTCCAAAAACTGCTCCTCTACTTGTCGTTTCTGACGTTTCAGATTCTCGATTTCCAGCATAAGCTGTTGGACCTTTGATATAATAAAGAAAAATTAAAGCGTTAAAGACAATTTTTAGCACATTTTTGTGTTGTACCATGCCATCCATATCACTCGTTTTTATTTGCGCGTTCGTTTATTCGTTTTGAACTTAACAAGACGCAGGTCTGTCCATTTGAAAGGTCTTTTGTCTATGGTGATCATTGAAGTATCGGCAGACTGTTCGCATCACTATGTTCTAGCTTTTTGAGTAAAGTTTTCGCCCACTACACGATCTAAAAATATGCTGTGAGCAGTCTATAGAGGTACCCAGATTGAAGAATGTAGCAGTGCAAGAAGACGGTCAGTTGATTTGTCCAATTTTCCGTACGTTTAACTGTAAATTTGGCTGGGCAGGACGCGGGTCGTAGGGAAAAAATTCCGAAAAATGTAATTTTGCCCGTTATTAAAGGCAATCTCGGCTGTTAGCGCGAGTTGACGCAAAGTTGCTCCAAATAATGCCTTTCTTACAAATTTTACTAGACAAGGGAAATGTAACATTTAATAATGATAATAAACAAAAGAGATTGCGGCTTTTAAATTTCCCGCGCGTCGCCATCTTGGATTTCATGACGTCACTGCGTTGTCTCTATTGTTGGAAAGCTGAGTTAACAGTATACGACGACGCAGTGACGTCATGAAATCCAAGATGGCGGCGCGCGGGAAATTTAAAAGCCGAAATCTCTTCCGTTTATTATTATTAAAAGTGTTACAATTCACTTGTCTAGTAAAATTTGTAATTAAGGCATTATTTGGAGCAACTTAGCGTCAACTCGCGCCTTTAAAAGTTTTACAATGCGTAACAAAACAATTCCGTGATGTTTATTCAGTTCGAACAACACTCACTGCAACTTGTTTACAGCTCTTTCTGTTATGTTTTTGGGAAGGAAGACACAGATGGTCATGCAAGCAAGACAACTGTTCGATGAGCATGCGCGAGAGGCATCGCCGCTGTAGATACAGACTGTTTCTACATATCCTCCGTTTTGAATCTGCCCTGGGTATGGGGAATCTCCAGAATATTTCTACAACATGGCGGCTTCTTAGCCATCGAAAGTTCAGCCTAAATTTTTCCATTTCGTTGTTTGTAATTCGTGTCAATCTTCACCATCCTTAACCATCCCGGTTCCTCGATGTTTTATTATTATTATTATCTCTTTGGTGTTTTTTATCTTTGTGAAGTATTATTTTCATTTTTCCTTTAATTTAACGGATATTTTGTCGATGGTCAAATTCAAAATACCGTGGCTGTTGTTTCTTTTGGCAAATTTGGCCGTAGCTAGTGACTGCCCGCGGCGGTGAACTCTTGTAATCTTTTGAATGGTAGTGTGACGATATTCGAGTGATCCTTTTCTTGATCCAAAAGCCCACAGCATTTTAACAACTATGAATTTAACATCAAACAAATTTGAAAGTGAAAAGAAAGACTTTTGTTTATATCAGTGATTATTTTGATCTAATCGAAAATCGATTCTTGCGGGTTTATTCGGCTTTATCTGGAATGTACAATCGCCAAGGAATGATAACTTTTCTATGTATGAAGGAATAACCTGTTTGGATTATTGTCGCGCAATAATTACGTTTCTTTGCTATATGTTCGCGTGCAAACGTTTTTAATGGACCAGTGTTTTGTTTGTGTCAGTGTTGCGAGACGAATCGGAACAAAAGCGAAAAGTACATATTTATCAAAAATAAACTCTTTGCTTCTTCACAGGAAGGATAAGTCTTATTTGGCCGCATTTCAAGCAAAACAAAATTTTCCGTATCGCGTTTAGACCAATGGCACTTTATGCTTCGCTTTCCCGAAACGCCCCCCTGTTTTGCAGACTCTAATTTCATTCAACAGCGCGTCAAGGTTGCGCGACTCTTAAAAAACAAGCAATCATTTGAATCAACAAGATTGAAATTTAGCTGAATTCACGACCAAACAAGACTCAGCTCCAGTGCTTCTTTTACAGCCTCGGTAATTGTGTCGCGGCAGCTTTCCTGGCTCGAAAACAAAACAGCCCAAGCACTTCCACATATTTTCATAATTTGGAAACAGTGTTTTTGTATCATTTTGTTGATTGCGTGCAGCCCGATTTTGTTTGCACCAATGGTCCACTGGTCATATAAAAGACGCTTTCCTGTCCAAGCGTTGTTGACTGAGGAAACATATGCCCTTTCTGTTACGCGCGTTTCTGTTATTGGCTCTTCCATTTTTTGTTTGAAAAACTTGTTGCGTCAGCGAAACCAATACGTGGACCCATTCTGAATAAATTGACCTATTCCTGCTCAAGGCCAAGGTTGTTGATTTCGTGGAAACTTATGCCTCTTCTATTATTAGCTATTCCGGTTTCAAAAACCCCGTACGTCAGCGAAATCTTACTTGGGCGGGTTCTAAATGACGCGACGACTATACTGTCTTTAAGTGTTTAATTCTCGAGAACACTTAATCCTCGGCCAAGTGGAAACAATATTTGAGCTACTTTTAAATGTTCAAATTTAGCCTTGTTTTTAACGAAGATTTTGAGCTTGAACCACGGAGCTTTCTCGCTACACATGTTTTTTACGTATCAGCGCCGTAGCTAGTAACAGGCCAACCGAGGCACTTGCCTCGGTCATTTCTTTGGCTTTTTTTGTTTATAGTACCTAATACCTAGGAAGAGAACTCAACCATGGACTGATTGCCTCAGTCAAAATTTTTTTCTGGCTACGGTCCTGCGTATTGGGATGCAGCGTTTCTCACACTGTAAAACGAACCTTTATTGAATCCCTCGCATTTAGAAGATGATTTCCTTAATTTGCCGTATGATCGTTGAAAGACAGACTCGACAAAAATGCGAGTGTTCATTTATTGCACAATATTCAGGCGAGTGGATTAAAGCATCCGCTCTTTTGTTCCGTTCTTTTCTTCACAATTAATTACCGAGTCACTTGGGATTCCCTGGGAATTAATACGCGACCTCGAGCCTGTGTAACGCATAGATTAACATGGCGCCCTTTAAATATTATTGTGAGAATAAGCGTTCTTATTCCGCCTTCACGGAATGCTTGAAAAAATGCTACCAATTAGAAATTCTGCTCCGAAATGTCATTATGAACTAATTATTCTTCTCCGAAAAAGCTGTTTTGCTTGCTCTGCTCAGACAAGTCTTACGCTCACATTCTACAGCGAGAAATAATTAATAACCTTAGTTACTACGTTTTTTCCTTTCTCTTTTGCAACCTCGGAGACCGCAGTATTCCCGGGCAGAATTCTGCTCGAAAATTTCGTACAATTCACAAAGGATCGAAATATTAAACCCGTTCTCTATAAAATTCTGTTGTCGGATTTTACTAGCAACGTTATCGTAGCTCAAAGTTTCCTTTAATTATCCCTCGCTTAAGCTCCGCCTCGGCACTTTGGTAAGAGAACAAATACGTGTTTGTCGAGTCTCTCAAAATACCCAGCCGACATACCGACACATTTGATCTTTGGTCTCCATCAACGCACGCGCGCAGAGGGAGAGGCAGAATTTCAACCCAACATAACGGTGAGAACTAAGATATTATATTACCAAGCGACGCTGTATCTGCGCGAATGTTTTCCCCGATTGAAAACCGCGCACACTTGCACTAGCGTTACGTTTTGTACACTAATGTAGCTTCGCGTGCAGAAATGAACCGTCGATGTTTGGTCATAAATTAAACATTGGTTTAAAAGGCTTATTAAATCCAGTCGTGTCAAGCGTTGACAAGCGAAGCTGCTACAACCCTTCAAGCGAAAATAATATTTATTCACGCCAAGCTTGAGCTTTCGTCTGTCTAGAGCTAGCTAGAGGTCACCTAAAAAGCTGCCGCGACCAGATTGATTCTGCACTTTGGGTGTGACGCTCAAAAGGGCAATTTGCATTAGTGTTCTACTTAGAGCAATATCTCCGTCTGCGATATACGAGAGCGGAGTAACGAAATTAAGAAAGAAACCAATACTTTGTTTACCCCAAGAATAATCGAATAGAGGTGACGAAATAAAACTCGAGGAAAAGTTTCCAGCGGGAAGCATAGCCATTAATTTGTAGTGTGTGGACATATCTTAATGTACTTCAAAGAAACTTTAATTGCAGTTATTTTATAAACATATATGTACGAACAAGAAACAACTTACCTCGCTCGCATGATCTCTTTTGAGACTGTCAATCTCGGCCCTGTGCTTGCGGTACATCTGCTCAAATTCATTGAGGTAGCCCTTCGCTTCGGAGATGTGCTGGATCGTGATGTCGTTCCCTCTAGAAGACATCGCGAGGTCGGATGCCTTGTAAGTGACAGTGCGTCGAACAGAGGGAGAAATTGGTCGGCCTCCAGTGGACGTGACTTCTAGCCGCGTCTGCTCCGTCTCAGACATCTTTCCAGTTAGTAACGTATCCTAAACTGCTGTAACAGTTTCCAAAATGACCTGGTGTCAGTGAATCTATCGAGCAGTAGTTGCCTGCGTGTGAGAAGACGCCCTTTTATACTAGCACTCACTCGACTGTTCAAGACAATGCTAGGCTTCACTTGAGCTGGTGACTATGCGTAATCGTGCAATCTCACGTTGTTTTGTACTCGCACCAAGGCATTTGCATGCTTTATAAACCGCCTGTCAACACGCCCAACGCGAGCTGACATTCAATAAAAGATAGTCAATGACCTAGAAGTTTCTGATTATATTTGGGCAGGGCGCAGACTTAATGGAATATAACTGGCCAGTCGGATTGTATTGAGATTGTTTTTGCGCACAATGGGGTCGTGACACGACTCGCAAAATTACTGAGGCCTGTATTTTTGTTACGGGGCGCGTTTGAATATTGTGCAAACGAACTTTCTGGCCACCTTATGCGCAAAGCCTATCCAAAGGTAAGTATAACAATTTCAAACTGCAAGTTTTCATTTTTTCGTTCAGCTTCGCTGATATAACGCTTCCGTGCGTCATGACATTACAGACGCCCTTTCACCGTCGATTTTTCCGAGTGTTTATGGGAATTTAAGTTTGGTCAAACGTCCGGGACTTTTCAAGCGTGAAGTGCTAACAATGAAAAAAGGCTTTGGTGTATATAGTCATTATCTAGGATCACTTAGAAGCCATTTGATCAACCAACGATTGTTCAACTCTCTAGCCGTCCTGGGAACATACCTCAGTGCACTGTTGTTCGAAATTGTCTGAGAAAAAGCTGTTACGGACAATGAATTGCACGACGTAAGAATTTGATCACCGAATGTGGCGTGATCTGTTGACATCACACCTCAGTGCACTTCTATTGTTTACAACTTTAAATTACTATGCTAATGATCCTAACACGTATCTATGGCGTGGGAACTTTTTTCAGTTCAATTTCTGAGAGGTAGCTTACGCGTTCTTCTCTTGTGTTCTGTAGTGTCTTTTTTAAGTTTGGTTTCCTTTCCAGACAGAGTCACGCGAGAGCAAATTTTTCCTTTTGATTTATTAAGCGCCATTTTAATGATAATGATATTTCCCACGCATTTCCGGTGATTAAACACATCGCAAAGGTTTTTGATGAAGTGCTTGTTAATATTTCTTCGAAAACAACTCTTTTTATAGAATGTAGAAACTATATAGACTGACCCTTGTTCTAATTATGCATAAATTATCCCGTGATCTTTTCCACTCTGTCAAGGAAAGTTTTGCGAAAAGAAGCATACTAATTTCCTGTGCGCAATAAAACCTGGAAAATTCTAGACATGGCTCCAAAAGGTCTTTTCAAGCCAAAAACCGATCGCTTCTTGAGCACCGCGGTTCAATGGTTCATGACATAAAAACTTTCGTTCATGAAACGTCGATTTTACCTCTGAGTCAAAGAAGCTTGTCTAAATATTTAAATATATTTCTTTCCCAGCTTAAATATCATGAAGCGTTTTAAAAGGCACAAAACGAAATTATATCATTAAAGCGTTGTATAAGAAATGTAGGGTTTTGTTTAACCTCTTGTCAGGAGCTTAATAGGTATTAAGGAGCTTTTGTTCGGTGATATTGTAACCGTTTTCATGGTTTCGGTCAGGATTAAAACTTGCATTGCCAAGCAGTTTTGGAGAATCGCAGTTATCCAACAGCTTTTCGCTTCCAATTTCCGGTTCACCCGCAACGATATTTCATATTCGTGTTGTGGCGTGATCGCGGCATTTTACGAACCTCTGCAGTTTCCACTATTCTTGTCTCTTGGGAGCTGGACAACGCGTATTGCATTCCTAGAAATATCGGCTTTAAAATTTTTCGATATATTTTTTTTGTAGAATCACAGTGTCCTATATATCGCACCAAGCTTTTGACCCCCTATCGGTGTCACGAAAACTCTTATCACAAACTTTCAAGAGTATTCTTATTAATTGAAGAAGAAAATGTTGGACTGCACTATATTTGGGGACTTAAAAATGTCTCCAGATTTTTGCGCCCTCTTCAATGTTCTCGTTAGCGACTTTGAACAGCGATCGTGTAATTTAGTGCTTAATTGAACAGTACCGTTTTTAATTCAATATTATTTTTATATTTACACCCGCCCTTTCTTAGCACCTTTTTTCAGAGGTAATTAATTGCTAAATCAATTTTTTCAATGGCTTAAAATCCACGTCGCAAAAAAACTCCATATGTTGGACCAGAGAAACAAAAACACCTAAATTAGGCCTTTGGTACCACCCCAAAAAATGTTGAAAGTAGCGTGCTAGATATTTTCTTTCTTTTACTGATTATGAATGGCAATGTACCAAAGAACAAAGATCGTCGCTCTTTCGTGGTCTCATGTTTTTATTGACTTCCTTCCTTTTAATACAAGGAGAATTTTAAACAAAACATTAATGACTTGTTCGCTTTTGTTTTGTTGTTATCTTTACGTCAGTGATTTGCAAGTTAAAATCTAACGCCCTTTTAGAGTCGAGTGTTTTCTCGCGGCGACTACTTGTGTATAGTTGACAGATTCTTTCTGCTCGAGTTACTGTTTTTGCTTGTCTGAAACAAAATATTATCCTCTAATTTACAGATAGAAAGCTTTAAGTTTTGACCTGACAAGACTGTTTCCATTAACCTCATTTTGAACCGAACCCTCTTCACAACTCATTATTATGTTCTATTATTGGCACTATTAAACTTAAAATCAAATGAGCTGCTTGATTATCTAGGCCGAGGGGCATTTCACTATGGTGATCAATGTCTCAAAACACAGGCAAAGCTTGCCCTGGCGCCAGAAAAAAATTACACAAAACAGTACAGGCGCCGTAACAATTAAGCGACTAGCTATCAAATGAATAATGGGCTTGTCAAAACTTGACGCTTGAAACTTAAGTTTCCGTCGGTGATAATGCGAAGGGTGCCAATTCTTTGCCTCACTGGGTTTGCGCGTTGTTTTGAAGGACTGAATTTTTGGAAAAGATTGCTTTTATGTATCGTCTAACCAGGCGAAATTGTTTTATTTTTTTTCCCCTTGTTTACGTAGCGATCGCTAGCTAAGGCCTCTCTACGAATTATATTTTGAAGTATTTTTTTAAATTTTCTAATGTAGCTATCTTAGGGATAAAAAATTTTAAAAATGGTCGCGAGATTATCAACAGCTGTTCAGACTTGTTCAAGTGACATAGCGAGCGAGCGCGCGAGCGCGCGCTAAGTAACTGCACTTAGGAGTCTACCCCTTATAAGATAAACGCTTGAAGTGTATTCCTGCAATATTTGATTTCCGTAAGAGCGAGATATATCAGCCTTGAATATCTGTGTTCTCAATTGTCACACGTTGAACCGTTTTCTTCATCTTAAAACATCTAAGTTACAGTCTTCGAGCTCAAACGATAGTGGTGCCCGCTAATTACCTCTACAGAATTGAAAACTTTTGGTACTAGGCGACAGAAATTTCCATCCTGCGAGGTTGTTTGCGATCTTTCATGTCCCAGACCTATACACACGCCCTTCGAATGCAGTGAAGCGATACGTGAAGTTTGTCGAATTTGCATATTAGTTAAACCTGTGTGTTGACTGTTCGGCAACGCCGACTTGCTATTTCATTAGCATAGAATTTACGTGCTTCGGAATGTTGTTAGTGGCATAAATTAAGCAAGAGAGTAAAGCCTAAATACTAGTTCTGTTCTTGCAGGCGTGATTCGTTGTTCACCTGCATGACAGTAGGCTCGCTACCGACCACTGCCATTACTGTCAAGAGGTCACCCGCCTTCAAACGATGAGCACAAAGAAAGGAGCGAGCAGTTTCTCCAGTGTGTCTGGCGCTGGCGAGCGAACAGAGTCTTACAAGAGCAACACAACTGAAGCTACGAGTAAAACCAAGCTTGGAGACGATGTCTATTCGTACACTCGAGTTTCGAGGATTTCACAAGGGTTCTTCGACAACGACGACCTTGCTTTACGGCACTATGATGAAGCGAAGGACACATTTACTGCGCTGGAGGCCGCTTACAAGAGACTTCTTCTTCAAGTGGAAGCCACCAAAGAAGAGCGAAGATTCGAGGTAAATTGTATTTGTTCCTTCTGTCCGCGTTAACTTATGAAATTCCAAACCTCTCAAAACCGAACTTAAGCAAACTTTTTCACAAGTTAAAAATTGTAACGGTGATAGTCAGAGCCACATTAGGAATCGTGCGTCGATCAAATTTTAAGTGGTCTAAAGTTTTTTTAAAGTTCTTTTGCATTTCACTGTGGGTAGTTTAATCTAACATATTTATATCAATTCAAGCAGTTCACTGGGGACATCGTCTCAGTGTTGTGTTCATAAGCGTTCTCACGAAAGATCACCTTATTCCCGTTTAATATGTCAGACATTTAGTGTGTCTTGCGTTCCATTGTTTACTTTTTTTCTCGCGTGAAAGTTCGTGATTGATCAGAATTATATTACAGATTGTAACACCTTCTTTTTCTACAACATTGAAAAGCGCGTATTTAATCACTACTAATTAACTTGAATTGTCTTCTGAATTGTCATCTGAATTGTTAATACCAATACAATGTCTATGATCTCTTGCTATCGAAAAAGAACCCAGTTACTTTTTCCTATGTGCCGCGCGGACGGCTAATACATTATACACAGATACATTGAGTCAATATAGATTAGGTGATAATTGACTTAGCTAAACAAATGTGGAATTTAAGACCCAGGAGAGAGTTTTACGAGATAAAAAAAATTATATTCTATTCACAAAATTTGAAAGGAAACTTATATTCAGTTAAACAAGACGAGGTAATGAGAGAGCCCGCTGGGTCAATACTAAAGGAAAAAGTTATCAACTTCTAAAGCACCCCAAGAAGAGTAATATTGATCTACTTGGAGTTTTATCTTAACCTTTCACGAAAACCTTAACTAATTAACTTGGAAAAAAAAATGAAACCTAAAAGATGACTGCAATGGTGTTTATTGTTGTGTGACACGTTTTTGAAGGTTATCTCTGATTGACATATATTCGCACCAACTGGCTTTCCGTACTTCAGTTACTTTAGAAAAGTTGTTTCGATCTGTTGTAATAGCTTCACATTGTTTCTTATCCGTCGCAACTTACCCTAAAAACTCGCTGACTATTTTATTCCTTTACGACTGAACTACTTCAACAAGCAATGGTAGACTAAATATGTAAGTGACTTTGAAAGATACTGGTTTGAAAGCTTCAGCCGATGAATATGAATGTTAATTGAACTTGCCTGCCATTTTGTTAAAAATACAATCACATGATAACGAAATCAACTAGAGGAAGTGTAACGCAATGAAAATGTTGCAGTAAACTGTAGTCCAAGAATCGATTTGACATTGATTTTAAGGATTAATTACAAATCTTTTCTGCACAATCAGCATGTGTCTACTTTAACTTCTTATCAACTAGAATTTGACTAAAGGTAAATAAAACATTGCTTCTACATTCTAAATGAATATGTTACCTGCCAAAACGAGTGAGCTATCTCGCGTATGTTTTCGTCAGACTTTGAACCACTGACAACGTAGCGAAATGGTTTCCTTTGTTGGGGGTTGTTTAATCTGCCTAATATTATTGGCAGATAAACATTTATTCAGACGTAACATTTCTTCCTAAAAACGTATTTACATATTTAATAAGAAACATATGCGTCGGCATTTCCGCAGAATATGAAACTCTAGTTCCTTTTTAACTGGCGGATAGTGGCAGAAAACCTTCCGGTGACATTTTTCATACTACATTTTCTCTTTGTCTTGCTGAAGTAATTTAAGCTTTCCCTGTTTAAGTTGCTTTTAACCCGAATTTGAGAGTTGAGAGCTTAACTTTCAGTTTGTTTTAAAATTGTTTGCACAAGGGTTGAACAAGAGAGTTGGAAACTTCTGCTCAAAAATGACATGAGTTCCTATTTTGATGTAAAATTCATTCAAGTCTTTCCTGTTGAAAGCTGCATCACGTATCGTTGTTGCGAAATCTTGTCTCATTGTCTTGCAACTTTCGAATGCCACTTACGTGACCTTACTTCCTTCTTCAAGCGAACCTGCTAGCAACGCCTGCTTAATCACGTTTTAATTCAGTTTTTTCGCCCCGCTAAATCCTTTAGGTAGATATTTTTGGACACGTGCCTAATCTTGTGGATTGCTAAATTTAGTGTTTGTCAGAGAAATGTTTTACTACTTTATTTTTTATTGTCCCTTGTAAATGCTGCAGGCGTATTCCATGCCAATGGAACGTTTATTGTTTTAAGAAAACAACATGCGTGCGAATGCAACTGGTCTCGATCTGGTCTCAATCAGGTTCTTGACACTAAAATAGATACCTGTTTAGGTTGCGTTTAGTAAACTTAATTCACTTAGCTTCAGGGCTTAAATTTTACACTCTAAGGAAAGTTATGCCCGAATAAGAAGCCTTCTTTGAACGTCAATCAACCAGGGTAGAAATAACTATTGTTTTGTTTTGTTTTCTTTTTCTTTTTCTTTTTCTTTTTCTCTGATGATTCGTTAGTGCACCAATATCGAACATCGAGAAGACAAGTTGCAAAGTAAATAACTTTGCTGTTAAACAGGACTAACCTGACTACAGTTGAAATCTAGAGAGGTCGCACGGTAATTGAATTCGCCATTTCACGGCAAACAGATGAGGCTGCTCTCTTGACAATATTGTTTTACCGGCTCAAGCTGAATATTCCTATTTTTATGCCAGTTTTAGGCTAAAAATATTCTTTTGAATCTTACGTAATGGTGTATGACAATTCCGTTTTATTGACTTAAATGTCGTTGAAGTAATTTTGGAGCCAGCCTGCAGGCTCTGCAGGCAATTATTAGGCTTTTGTATATTATGCTTTTATTTCCCCACTAAAACGCTCCACCTTAATGCTCCATTTTTTCCAATGAAATGCTCGGTTTCCTGCAAAAATGTCACTTAAATGCTCGGTTAATGCTCATATATAGGGATTTTAAATTTTCAGAATAGTTTCAACACAATTGACAGTTCAGAGTGCTTAACAAAAACGTATACTTAGTATAACAAGTTAACAACAACGTATGTGAAAGTTTTAATACACCACAAGATAATTCTCTAAATGATCTGTTGTCCTCTTTCGGTTATACTTTAGTGAAGAGCCGAAGATTAGTCTTCATTTTTTCGTAAAAAAATAATATTTTTATTTCTGTATTCTGTGAAAAAAAACCCATTAATTTTCCGGGAAAATGTCACTAAAACGCTCGAATAATGCTCGCCGCTTTTGCCTCACTAAAATGTACGACAAAATGCTAGCATAATGTACAAACGCCTAGCAATTGTGCCTGATATGATGACACCCCCCGAGGGGAGGGGGGGTTCTCCCATGTATAGGCTATATAGGTACGTGCCGCGGAATAGGGTATGGTTTTTCAGTTTCTTGGTTCTTAAATAGGGTATCTTTCTTTTATCCTTTTGTTACTGTGTTCCAGTGTGTTCCTCAGATGGGGTAGCTACATTGTATTATCTAATAATGGAGTGTGAAAACCCCGCCTAAACGAATGGTTTTTTAAACTTGATGTATCCGTTTAAGTACAAAACGATTTTAATAGCCTTGAATAGAGAACAGGTGTCATTTTTCGTGTCTGGGCCTTGAAAAGGGTATCAGTTTTCGCTTTCTTAGTCCTTAAATAGGGCTAGGGTTCAAGAACCTTCGCGCACACCCTTATCCAAAGTTCGCAGGAGTACCTCCCCCCCCCCCCTTTTTGGGCCCGGGGGACAACACACATAACTTCTTGCAGAATTTTTATTAGCGTCGAACATAAGACAAGTCCTGATTCGGTTTTTTAGCTAGTTTTGCCGTTTAGACAAAGGAAGAATTTTATGCTGTTTAGATGTAATCCTATTGTATGTACAAATTTTCTACGCACAAAAAGGAGTCGATTTGCTATTGTCTGTAGTCTCCTTCGTAGCCGTTTTTTGGGATGTCACTCAACGCTGAAGCGTTGCGTGACATCCAAAAAACGGCTGCGAGGGAGACTATATTGTCTGTGGCTCGCATTAAAATGTGACACTGTAGTTTTGACAAAGGCTATCAGCTTTAGCTTTGATGAAAGATTATTCTGATTAATTGATGAATAAATTATAAGTTACAAATTGATGGGGAAAGAAACACGAAGAACGGCGCAGCGGCATATAATGCCCTATTGGTCACAGACGGCCCAGCTCTCGTTGTGAGGAGTTATTATTTTTTCTATCTTAATGCGAACATTCAGCACGTGAAAGGTGATATAGTTACTGCCGTCATCTACTATTACATAACGACCGAGTTTCCTTACTCTTTCTTAGGAGAGGAAACTCAAAAAGAGATAACTCGCTTTAAAAGCTTCGGATCGCGCTGAAAAGCGAGATTACAATAGAAAAGACAACAAGGCATTGAGGACTACAAAAACATCAATTTTTTCCCATACAAACCTTGTTAATCTCGTTTCCAGGGCCCACGTGTCTTATGGTCAGCACTGACACTCCGTGTCTTGGTGCTGACCAAAAGACACGTGGGATCTGGGAACGAGATTGAACTTTGTAAATTCAGAACACCTCCATATGCTGAATTCTTGGTTTTCACGTGACGTCAGAAAAAAACCAAAATTAAAATTTTTAGTTTTTGCCTTTATCTGGTAAAAGTCATTTTTAAACATACATCTGTTGGCCTGTCTTCAGCTCGGTAGACTGCTTTGTTTTGAAAATAGAACACGCCCCGAGAACACGGTTTTTTCGCAATGCGTGACATCGGCATTGTTTCTTAGTAACATGTTACATGCACGAAAATATAGATTCGCCTTATGTTTTTGAGTTCTGAGTAACCAATATGTCGAGAGAAGTGCCTGGGCGAATGTTTTCAAGTTTAACAGAGAGAATAAACGAGCCAAAGTAAACTCCAGATGTTCCACTGGTTTCCGGCCGCCATGTTGGAGTCTCTCAGACGGGCTCCAACATGGCGTCTCCATACTAGGCACTATAATTTTCAGTGATACCTTTTGCCGAATAACTCGAGTTCGGAATATCGCACATCCCCGAAACTTTGGCACGTTTATTTATTACTCTTCTACAATCTGTCATTTTCTTGACTCAATTTATTGAATGGTAAGCGATTTTATTTTCTACTTGCGTGATAATTAAGCTTACTTGCGTGACGTGAAAACCACGAATAGCGAGAGCCACTTTCGCGTAATTGAAACTCGGTCGTGACGACGGTAACTATGTCACGTTTCACCAGCTGAACGTTCGCATAAAGATTAACAAAATAACTCCTCACAACGAGAGCTTGGGCCACCTGTGTACTGGTTAATAAAACTCTAATCTTTCGCGGACAAATCAAGACGAGATCTTACAGCAGTTCTATTTCAGACATCGATCAAATATAGACGACCGATCACACGGTTCATTCAAGAAGATTATTATTTTTGAAATCTAAACAGGATAATTGATGCGCACGCTGTGATTGGTCGGAAATCATATTTGTCATTCAACGCCGAACCTGAGCAAAAGGAACACTCCTTCAGACGGATTCCAAAGCTTTTTTCACTTCTCCATCCACTCGTGTTGCATGCACCCTGTAGAAGCTAAGAAACAGACGGGTTTTTTGTGTATTAATATCAGTGGCACAAAACAGTTTGTTGAAGATTGCTTCTTTATGGTATCTTTTTTTTCAAGTAGAACTAAGATTGAAACAACATCTGATAAAATAGTCGTGACACAATAGCAGCATAGTTGGGAAATGTAATTAATATCCGGCCATTATGCCGTATCCGTGTTTGGACAAGTGCCGGAGAACACAGTGTTGTGTCTGACTGAAGAAAGACACGGTCGCTGACCTTTACAACATCGTTACCAGAGCTAGAGAGATGAGAAACATTTGAGAATGTTTATGGTTCGTAGGAAACACGTTTAATGCTGACAGCGGGTGCTAGGAAAAGTATTGCTTTCCGTGGCCGATTATTTAATTTTTTTCCACCCGCTGTCAAAGAACTTATCCACAACCCCCAAGATTTAATCATGGCTCTATCGCACGGTTAAAATTTAACTCCAATGAGCCCGTTGTTGAAAGCAATATAAAATCTTGTTCCTGTTGTGAAGCTTGGAAAGTTCCAAAACCTTCAAGGCAAAGCAAGATTACAGGAAATGCCGCGAGTTACTTTTACCGTTCTTAGATCGTTTGATTAACTTCTATGAACTCTTCAAGTTTAACGCAAAAATAAATCAGATGGCATTTTTTTCTGCCACAAACAGGTCTTTTGAAGTTTGAAGTAATTTTTATTTCTTTTTCCGAAGCTCTGCAGATTTCACGGGTGTGGTCATAGTGTGTCACGCTTTGGTGGAGCGTCTTTTCTTCTATTTGTAGTCATTTTTCTCGTGGGAAAGACTAGAGATTCTGTTCTCAGTGTATTCAAATCTATTACTAAAGCAACCAAGCGTTTCAGTCACTAAGAAATGAAATAATACTAAATTTGGTTAGAAAGCACACTGACAGAAACAGCGGCTTTAAAGAATGCATTATATGAAACGTAGCAGTACACCTCTGTCTACACTCAGCAGACAGTAATTTAGCTATTGTATACTTAAAAAAATGCCTCCAGCAGTGGGATTCCATTCAGTAATAATTAGATTTGTTTGACCTATCAGTGAAGTGATTCGCTCTAGTTACCATAGAGACAAGGGGCGTTGAGAGGGTGTACAGAAGGCGCGTCAACATTGGGCATAATTTACTCGGGCCTTGTCACTACGCTTGAGGAATCAGCAGTAGTCACGCACCTCTTCGGAACCTCCAATTTTATTTGCTCCCGGACTCATCCACCTCTATTGTTTTCAGGACTAGGGCCATTGTTTCGGTTGTTTTCTCGGCCAATCCTGTTAAACCTTACGAGAGGTGCGTGAGGAATTTGAAAACGGAGGTTTTACTCCACACTACGCCGGAGGAATTAAAAATTAAAACGCATCAATCACCGGCCATTTTGGATTTGTTTTTAAGGAAAACGTGGTCAGGGAAATCGCCTTATTATCGTGACGACATCTTTTTCGAAAAGCGCCGTTTTCAAAATGTTTTCAAAACGTTTTCTTCCACACGGAAACGAAAGGCGGCGTTTTCAAATTCATCCGGTTTGAAGAGCGTTTTCCGCGAAATGCCCCGTTTTCATGATGGTGTAGCGTGTAACGGTAGAAATCAAGGAGCATTTTCAACTTTTTCCGGCGTTTCATGGACGTCGTATGAGATCAGTTTTTTTTGTTTTGGAAATACAAAGTGGAAGCAGATTGGTTTCAATACAAAGTTGCCGTTCCCATGAAAGATTCTCGAAAAATTAGACCGGATGTAGGACCCTATATGGCAACAAAACTTTCGTGTTACTTTTTTCGAATCTCCGTTAGCTATGCCAGGTACCAGTTGATCTGAGGCCCGGGGGATTACTCCCTTAGATAGGCTAAATAGGCACGTGCAGCCCCAAAGGGTATGGCTTTTTGAGCGGTTGCGGTCTGAAAATTGGGTATAGATCTTGACCATTTTGGCCTGAAATGGCGACTGCTTTTAACTCTGGCATGGCATTTCCTATTTTGTTTCAAGGGAATCTATGTTTCCGTATCAGGTTTTCCAAATTTGTAGCCCTTCTCAAATGTTTTGCAAATGGCAGCATTTCTGTTTAGCTGCGGTCTTATATAAGAGTCGCATACTTATTTTTAAAGATCTGAAAATGGGTTATCCCCCCCCCCCCTTGTTCTCAGGCCTATCATGTATGCGTGTCTCGTTGCATGCTCAAATCAATCGCATCCCAGACACTTTGTCTGAGATTAGCGAGCCCAAAGAGCTAGCAGTGAAATTCAAGAGGATTACAGTATTTTATTGTATATATAGCGAGAATTTTAGGCAATAAACCTTGCAAATAGAATTCTATATGTGCTATATTTCACCGGTGAAAAAAGCGATACGTCCAATCACGTTTGCGTATAGCGTTCTTCACATGTGAAAAATATAACCAATCACCGTTCATGATAGAATCACTAAGCCAATCATGATCAGAGTTAAGCACTCTAATGGCTTCCGAGAAGCGCGGGCTTGAAATCATCGTCCGCTTGAAGTTTGTGTCTCGATAACATGGCTTCGGTTCCCGTTTTTTTTTTTTTTTAATTTATTTATTTTTGCTCATGGATGTTACGTAACATCCATGAGCTTAGAAGGCAATCGGATGGCACTCGATCACTCATCTCACTCACTCACTCACTCACTCACTCACTCACTCACTCGATTCTGATTAATTTATTCATTAAAACCGAATGAAATCGTTTCTCCTGTCCCTCCCCTTCTTAGTATGGTATTTGTCCTAGGCACTTCGTGGTATAGGTTCAGCAGGTTTTAGCGGGGTACTAGAAAGACGAATTTTTTGTCCGACAACATGGAGTTCATACATATGGTGGTTAACGCGGCACGAAGATGGTTTTTGGTTCAATTCGTGGAGTTGTAAAATTGAAATTTGTCAAGCTAAGCAGCAGTAGCTGCGACAAATGGACATGGAAAGACTAGAAGGACGTGCGGCAGCATAGCGTATCGCAGCATGAGGATGGGCTTTCGTTCAATTTTAACGAGGAGACCTTTCGTGGAGTGCTATAATTGAAAATTATACAGCTAAGGAACATTAGCTTCGGCAATATGGAAAAGGCGACGATGTCACGACCGAAAAAATGCCTGGTAAAATTTTACCTGGAGGAGGAAACAATGCAAAGGCGAATGAATGGAATTTTTGCGGGTGAAGGAGATTAAAGTGTATTGCTTATTGGACACAGTCTGTTTCTCGCTATAGGTTAGTGTCTCTTGCCTTTTTCTTTACATTTTTGGCCTTCATGCTACCCTTTCCTCGTTTATGCCTGCAAGGCAGGGCATATTTGTTAGGGATACACTTGGCCTTGTTTTAGGAAAGTGTTGCAAAGTTAGGCATAGCGTGACAAAGCCGTACAGTTACAAACAATTTCAGAATTAAGAAGCTTGGTTACATATTACAGTCGGAAATATAACCTGTGTATAAGCCTTTGTTGTTAACGTAGCCACGGTAAATATCTCTACTACATGTCGCATGGAATAAAGAAAACTAGTTCTTGATATCCGTTTTAAAACATGTGGGAATATTAGTTCCTCACTCACTTTCCGAGGTGCACAGGGGTAGACTGATGCATTAGAGGGTGTAAAATATCAAGTCCTTATCAAAGCGGAGCGCGCCCGGGAGAAATTCCGGTGAATAGAAGGGTTGTTGTATTTTGCACGAACTATCTTTTAAATCCCACCAAACAACCTACTATACTCCATAACAATTTAAATTGATTTCACTCGATAAAGCTTCAAATATATTCATCGTACAGTTCATTAGGTAACTGTTGACATACTGTTCTCCCCTTCGGCAGCATTACGCCACTTCTGTTGAATTAAATTTGATAAGATGTTCTATGGAATACCATAATTTAAAAGCAATAAGCGCAGAGGCATGAATTGAACTTTAGCGTAAATAATGCTGGTACGATATTTGTTTTGAAATCCAATGTGTTGTGGCAAATGATTTCATGGCTAATGTTGTAGCTCAGCGTTTGTTGAAACTTTAGACAAGATAGTTATTTTCGTAACCACGCCAAAGTAATATTATATCGTGTTTGGAGATATCTTTTTAGTATTGTAAAACATGGAGTGGAGTGGAGTGGAGTGGACTGGAGTGGATTTGTAAAACATGGAGTGGATTTGTAAAAGGTGGATTTGTAAAAGGTGGATTTGTAAAAGGTGGATTTGTAAAAGGTGGATTTGTAAAACATGGATTTGTAAAACATGGATTTGTAAAAGATGGATTTGTAAAAGGTGGATTTGTAAAAGGTGGATTTGTAAAACATGGATTTGTAAAACATGGATTTGTAAAAGGTGGATTTGTAAAAGGTGGATTTGTAAAACATGGATTTGTAAAAGGTGGATTTGTAAAAGGTGGATTTGGAAAACAATTTGAAATTAAAGCGCGCGACGAGAAAAGTACGGATTTTTTTTTTCGCGCAGATCAAATCGAAAACCGTGCGGGGGACAATAAGCGGCAAGCACGTAACACTTTTGAAAGAAAACCGGATGTTATCCCACAGTATAATTAATCAGACGTTTGTGCAAGCGGCTAACATAATCAACTGTTATTTAATTCCATAAATCTTTGTTTTTTCTAGTTTGTGCAAAAGGTGGATTTGTAAAAAAAATTATTAAACAAAGGTAAAACAATAAACTTTATTTTATTTGTAGATCCTTCTGGCAAACAATATCAATGGTATACATTTCAAATAATTACATGCATTTACTTTTACATACATTTCAAACAATTCATTCTTTATTTTTACTATTAATTCACTTAACATTAACTGTAAGGAAAGCATACAAAGAAATAATTCCTCCATATTTTATCACAACGTATTGTAACACTTCTTGGTCAGAAACGGATGAATTCGAATCAATAAACTGAACTGCTTGAGCCGGTGCTACACGTTTGTTCCACATTTTTTTTGTTGAACGAAATATTGTAAATTTCTCAAACAACAGCAACAACAACAACAACAACAACGACAAAGAAACATGGGTGCTACACGCTTTAACACTGCTGTTTGTGATGCTCCCCTGACTCGACAGGTGATCGAAAAAAAGATTCCCGCTATACTCTTCAGCTATGGACAAACAAAGACGGAAAATGCAAAATTTGCGCGATTTTCATAGAAACATCATTTTTTTAAGTTCAAGCACCAAGCAGGGCGCAACAAACGCTTTTGACAAACGTGCATAGAGAAGCACGAGGCGCTTAATTCTCAAGTGCTTATATTTAAGAAATAGAAAACATGTACCGTGTTTCTATCGAGTTATACAAACACGAGTGGAAGTTTGGGAGAATGAGAAATGCTGTGGGAACACGAGCCGCAGGCGAGTGTTTCCACAGCTTTTTCGAGTTCTCCCAAACTTTCACGAGTGTTTGTATAACTCGATAGAAACACGAAGTACATGTTTTCTATTTCTTTTAGAAAACACGACGACGAGAAAAAGGAAAACAACTTTGTTAACTTTGGATATCAAAATGTAAATTCTCTTTGCTCGCGCCATCACTACGTCAACAGCGCGCGCTAGTTCTGTGTCTCTATCGAGTTATACAAACACGATTTTTAACCAATCAGCGCACGTGCTTTCTTAGGACTGTTTTCTAAAACTCAACAATGCACGAGAACAAGTTCTTTATTTATTTTATAAAGGCCCGGCCAAACAAGAAGTGAACGCGTTACCTGTGAAAGAGCTGAACAGATTTTCGCCGGAAAAAAACATTAACAACTGCCAATTCCAAGTCTTCAACGAGTCAGTGATTTTTTAGGGTGAAACACGACACAGAATGATAATCGA
The DNA here is from genome assembly GCA_019787425.1 of Platygyra sinensis. NCBI lineage: Eukaryota > Metazoa > Cnidaria > Anthozoa > Scleractinia > Merulinidae > Platygyra > Platygyra sinensis. Next base: position 5,182 of record JAHPZR010029863.1, on the reverse strand, counting down.
GAGTGGCAAAGGGTTAGATAAGGGATGATAAACTGTTGTGTAAAGTTTAGTTGAGCACATGCATGCATATTCTTTGTCAGGTTCAAAACTTTCAAACATCGCTTGTTTTCCACGCGAGCTTTCCATATGAGCGCATCAGATGTTTTGATTTTATCATCAAGCTGAATACTCCATCATAATCGCATGGGGCTCCGGGCAAAACTTTAAGAAACAGGAGATGTTTCGGTGACCTTTCACGGCATACAATATAGCGGCTTCCTTTTCAAAACGTCGTTTGGCATCTGCAGCCTCCCCTTTAAGTTTCTTAATAACAACACATTGCTCCTCGCCGGTGCATTTAGCTAAATAAACTGTTCCAAAAGTTCCTCTTCCTAGTTCTTCCTTTAGGCTTATAGAATTCCACCTAAACTCTGGTAAAGATAACTGCCGTCTTCGCTTTTTAAGAGAAAGAGATGGAAGCTTGAAAGCCGCCATCTCGATCTCAAGCGCGCCGTGTAAACTTTCGCGCTAGAATTAAAATTATGCAAGATTTTATAGGTCAAAGGTCAAACATTCACTCCAGCGCAGAAATGGGTTCTTTTTCATGCGGACCTCCAAGGAAGACACGAAGTTTCGTAATTGGTCATTTTCGATCCAAGCTAAAAATAACTGGGTTTAGTTTATAAGCGAATCTCAAGCAAACAGTTAATTAGTTTCAACCTTAATCTTTGGAAGACCTTGACGTTATTGTTTCTTCTGTTATTGTGCGTCCTGATTTCGCTGGTTTTCATTGTCACGCCATTCAAAATAAATCAAAAAAGAAATCAAAACTTGTTAGCCGCTTGCACATCTTCTGGTTATTATATAACATCCGGTTTTCTTTCAAAAGTGTTACGTGCTTGCCGCTTATTGTCCCCCGCACGGTTTTCGATTTGATCTGCGCGAAAAAAAAAAATCCGTACTTTTCTCGTCGCGCGCTTTAATTTCAAATTGTTTTACAAATCCACGTTTTACAAATCCATGTTTTACAAATCCATGTTTTACAAATCCACGTTTTACAAATCCACGTTTTACAAATCCACCTTTTACAAATCCATGTTTTACAAATCCATGTTTTACAAATCCACCTTTTACAAATCCACTCCATGTTTTACAAATCCACCTTTTACAAATCCACTCCATGTTTTACAAATCCACTCCAGTCCACTCCACTCCACTCCACTCCATGTTTTACAATATGCCTACATCTTTTTAGCGTGAGTATTTCTGTGCTATGCTCTAATGAGCAGAGAATGGCATGTTTTTGGCAAGATAAGCGCATCACGTCTTAACCCGAGACAGTATGTTTTTGTATTTAGCGCGAATTTCCGCTAAAAAGCAATAAGAATTGTTAGATCTTTTTCATAGGAGTAATATGCAAGTTGCGTTCTTTTTTAGTTATTTGGTGAAATAAGGTAATAGGTGAAACAGAGATGTTTGGGAAGAACGCATGTGTTGTTGTGTTGTTTAACGATAACCAGATGTCGATGTACTAATTGTATGGGGGATAACAAGTTGTTAAGTTAATTTGTCATCATATGTCACAGGTGAAATCATGCGATTGTGAAACATGTAGGCTAAGTTGACCTTTATGAAAGGGATAAGATTTGCTAGGGCTATCGAATGGTGTTCGCTAGAATGTGAGCGGTGCTTTTATTTTTGCGAGGAAGCTCTGTGACATAGTTTGTCTTGAGAGCAGTTTTTTAAATTTTTCTTTAGCTGAAATTTTTTTCTTTAATACAAAGAAAACGTTTTGCACCCATTCCAGTAGCTTAGAGCCAATTACGCCTTAATTGTTTGATGCCAAATTGGTTCAGGTGGCTTCACACGAGCTTCAATGTTGACATCTAAAGCTTTGTAATCGGCCGGGGACATTGTGAACAGACCACGAGAAGACGGTAAATTTTTTTTTTGTTAAATTATTCTTATCAGTGCTGGCCTGATGGGCCGCTTGGCACATACACTCTTTTTTTATAATATATTTTATAAGAATATCGAGGCTGAAATTTGCGAAATTTTAAGAATATTTTAAGAATAAAGCCGAGGTTGAGATTTTTGAAAAGGATAGATATAATTTCGTGTGTTGAAACATCTGTAAATACAATACAATTTTCTTTTGTTTTTTTAACCGTATAAAACAACCCTTGCTGGTTAACAAGGCGTTTACTGCAGTGATTATACTTGATTGTCCTTGACATAGTTGAAACAAAATCGGGTACTTTCGTTTCCGTCATGCTGTACCTAGTGTCGGCGTTTGGCGTGACATTTAGACCTTACTGACTGCAACGAAAAGCGATGGAGCACATGCACAATGTAACGCAATACCGATCTAAATACCAAACACTTATAATTGATACCCCAATGAATTCTAAAACGGAAATGTCATAAGCTATAACTTAAGAATAATACAAGAATGTTTTCAGCCTAAAATTGGCAGAAAAATAAGAATATTCAGCCTGGGCCGGAAAAACAACATTCTTATAAAACAAAAAAGAGTGTATGCAGACTTTGACTTCCACCGTCTGAGTTTCCATTTGTAGAGCGAGTGCTTGTGCAAAAAGTTTCCCATGAAAATCATGAAAATCACTTGGTTGTCATGCGAATGACTGTACAGGTGACATCATATTTTCATACCAATAGTTTCGCACAAAGACTCGTTTTGCCACAGGGGCAAAAGTAAACTTGGGATTGGACTATTCATCCATGAGCTGCTCAGAGAGCCTTTGATTATGTACCACGGACCAGATGCTAATCTTTAATAATTTGAGCGCCAAATGTTAGATAATCTGATCTCAATCGAATTTAGTTACGGGGTTCCAAGACAGGAATACTATTTTTGAACCATTCCTGCCTCCAGTGGAAATTGAATGTCAAACTCTAATGTGTTGAAATATATTGCACGCGACCAAGTACGTGTAAGCTCTCGACTTAGTTACTGGGCGCTGACGCTTGACCTGTTGTTTCTTTATTTAAGAGAGCAAAGTTAAAGTAAAAGCTTGTAATTAGAACTTTTACAAAGCAACTTTTAACATTGTCATTCCGGACTATTCCTTCATCTGACATGACAAGTAAATGAATCTCCTTGGATCCCTAGCAGAGATGATAACATTATGGACATTCGACCTTTCGAATGGGATGAGCGAAAACAATCAAACATGTTATCAATGTCTTTATATCGCCAGAAAGGAAGTCATACAAGATGAGTGACAGGAGTTAGTACTTTTCTATGGGTCTTACACCAAAAGACTGCAGCGAGAAATGAGTCGATCTTTTTCCTACGAAGCAGTCCAATCATATCATTCCTTTATAAAAGTTAATGAAATCCGTCTAAGTGGCCGTTTATTTGTTTTAACCTCGCCAAATAAGTCAGACCTGAAATGTAGAAAATTAGGATATGAAGCTGGAGAGATTGTCTACATTACATGTGTGATGCCATTAGGGGCACATTTTTCCTGACTTGATCGTTTTTGCAACTTCGTAACTTGTTCAGTGTTGCGTGTTTTTATATTATTTATTATTGTTGCCGAAAGTGTTAACTTGTTTATCCCTTAATTTACATTCTTGACTCAACGGTTTGCGAAAACTGTCCTCTTTATAAATCCGTAAGAGCTTAAAAACTCAACGAGGCGAAGGGAGCATCTTTTCGCATTAGAGGACCAAAATATCACTGTCATTTTCTTCAGGTGACCTATTCTAAACCAAACGATATATATATTTAGAAAAGCGAATAGGGAGGTGAAAGGTTATTCTCTCAACCTACGTACTAATCGTCAAAATTGTGATGTAAAGTATATACGAAATAATTCATATATATGAACTGCGGTTGTAGATCAAAGTGAAGAATGATCATCGCAGTAAATTTTTCCAATTTAAGCAATTGGAAAGAAGAAGCCTGAAAAAAAAAAAAAAAATCAAGGCTTCAACGGGATTCGAACCCGTGACCTCCGCGATACCGGTGCGATGCTCTACCAACTGAGCTATGAAGCCACACATTGGGAGCGAGGTCAATTTATTGAATTCATTCCCCCGTGAGGAGTGAAATGATGTAAAGTATATACGAAATAATTCATGTATATGAACTGCGGTTGTAGATCAAAGTGAAGAATGATCATCGCAGTAAATTTTTCCAATTTAAGCAATTGGAAAGAAGAAGCCTGAAAAAAATCAAGGCTTCAACGGGATTCGAACCTGTGACCTCCGCGATACCGGTGCGATGCTCTACCAACTGAGCTATGAAGCCACACATTGGGAGCGAGGTCAATTTATTGAATTCATTCTCCCGTGAGGAGTGAAATGATGTAAAGTATATACGAGAATGAATTCAATAAATTGACCTCGCTCCCAATGTGTGGCTTCATAGCTCAGTTGGTAGAGCATCGCACCGGTATCGCGGAGGTCACGGGTTCGAATCCCGTTGAAGCCTTGATTTTTTTCAGGCTTCTTCTTTCCAATTGCTTAAATTGGAAAAATTTACTGCGATGATCATTCTTCACTTCGTCAAAATTGTGTTGGCATCCTTTTGAAGTCGTTAGCATGTGATGTATTAATTCAATCGGAAAGTGTTGCGCTTATTGCTCGGGCCCCTTAAACGTCATGCTACAGCAAACCATTTCAGACTCTTATTTCCTTCAACCCATCGCTTTTTTAAGCGCATGACATTTCTGTTTTCGAATGTATTGAGTGTCTGGATGGTATAAGAGTATTTTAGCATTTTATTAGAGTATTTTAAAATTTTTTCATTTTTTTTTACTGTAAGTTTAGACGAGTAGTTTTGGAGCCAGTCTGCTGGCATCAGAGCATCGAACATACGACTAGTGCTGTTTTTATTTTTGCTTTTGGCTAGTTTTGCCGTTTAGAGAAGGAAAGATTATAAACGGTTTAATTGAAAAGATATAATTGTGCTGTATTTAGAAATTTTCAACACAAAAAAATATGTTCTTTTCAAAATCTTAGCCTCGGGTTTAGTGTTAAAATATTCTTAGAATTTTGCAAATTTTAACCTCGATATTCTTGTAAAACATTTTCTAATAAAAGTAAAGTGTGTACTCCATTCTTCTGTTTTATCCCTGTAACCGAAATTTGGAAAAAAACAAAAGAAAAAAAAAACATTACTGTAAGAACCCTGTGTTGGCACTGTTTTTTTTTTTCTGTCATTTAGTTTTTC